>SJYX01018684.1:164170-184551 GCA_006410675.1 Oreotragus oreotragus
ATACACATCTCCCCCCCACTTCCCAATTCAGGCCTCTGCTTTCTTCCCAGCTCACTGCACAGCCCTCTTGGCCTCCAGCCCCACCCCTCCACTCTGTCCCCATTCACACTGCCTCCAAAGTTCTTTTCCCCAAAAGAAATCTGGCCACATTCACCTTGAACTCGTTTGGCATCTCCCTGTTACAGTCCAGACCATCCCCTCGGCCAGACTGGCAGGAACTTCATGACCTACCCAGCCTCTCACGTCCCCACCAGGTTTCAGCCGTGTCACCCCGGCTTCCCACGCATCCCCCTGGGGGGCTGCGCCTCTGTGTTCTCCTCATCCTACCTGGAACCCACCCCTTCTCTCGGTCAGCTCCCTGCCAACCTCTGTGACTCCCTCCAGAACCTGTCCTTCAATTCCCAACCTGGCCCAGGAGCTCCTCCTCTGTGCTCCCAGACCCTTCTCCTACACGGAGCCTCCCTTATTATCCTCCCATCCCTCCCACTCCCACGCCTTGAGCTCAGCATCCTAAGCAGACCTAAGCACTCAGTAAATGTTTAGTGAATGAATGAATGAATGAGTGAGTGAGAAGGAGCAGCAAGGGAATCCAAGAAGAGAAGACGACTCGGCAGGGGAGACAGAATGATTTGCTTCGAGGGACGCTGAGTTTGAGTTGGTGGGGGCATCTAGGTGGAGGTCCCAGCTGCACTGGCAAGGTGAGCCTGAAGCTTGGGGAAGGCCTCTTAAGAAACTGTAGTCTCTCTGTTCACACGTAAGCCTGTGCCCCTCGGGAGCTCAAATGGCCAGGGTGTAGCACAGTGTTGCCAAACCAGCTGTATCAACTTAGAGAGCCTCAGAGCCTGAAGGACATTATAAGGACATCATCTTTTTTTCCTGACAAATGAGGAAACTAAGACTCAGGGAGGGGAGAAACCTGCTCAGCAGCTACCTAGAGGTAGAGTGAGGGCTAGAATTCGTGTGCCTCCATCACAGTCTGAGCACTCTCCCTACTGTCCCCTGGGGCCTCTTGTCGGTGGCACTCATGTCTGAGCCCCGAAGGAGGGAGTTACCACGAGGATGAGAGAGGGCACTGGAGAACCTAACTCGACAGATAGCCGCACACTGGCTCTCCCTCTCCCACAGCTTCTCACGGCCCCAGATGAAGGGAAACCTGATAAAAACCTCAGAGCCACAGAGCTTAGGCACTCGATGTCTTGCACTCAACAAACAGGACAGACCCGGTGGCCTCCATCAGCAGCGATGTTAATTTCACCCTGTTTTGAACATTGTCACCATCTCCTCTCTGGTCCTGTAACAGATCAGAAACTGGGAGAGAGTGCTCTGAGCAAGCAGCCTGACACACTGACTGTGAAAAGCAGCAGATGGGGATCACTGGGGATGAGAACCAACAGCCATTTACACCAACCCCACCAAGACTCTCCTCTACATCACATATCCCAACACAAGTCCTCATGGCGACATCCAGTTGTGTTCAGTACATTTCACTTATGATCTGCAGGCATTTACACATTTCATAAGGATTTTCATCTAAAGTGATTGAGATTGCTAAGTTTCAGACAGTACACAAAAATCAAGCCCTCTGCTATCGCAGGGAGGAATAAACTTTAAGGATTCAGGTTTACAAAATGTCTTCATCACAACAAAGGAAGGAACAGAACTGGCATTTTTTGTTTGGCCACAACCTACTGGGCACACCGTCCATGTAACAGTCACAACTCTCTCACCTCACACACAGCAGCATTGGGTCATATGTGCTGAACTCATAAATGACTGAAGATTGAGTCTTCAGCCTCATTTTCAGTTCAGTTCAGTCGCTCAGTCATGTCGAACTCTTTGCCACCCCATGGACTGCAGCACACCAAGCTTCCCTGTCCATTACCAACTCCTGGAGCTTGCTCAAACTCATGTCCATCGAGTCTGGACACCGTCCAACCCTCTCATCCTCTGTCATCCCCTTCTCCTCCTGCCTTCAATCTTTCCCAGCATCAGGGTCTTTTCCAGTGAGTCAGTTCTTCGCATCAGGTGGCCAAAGTATTGAAGTGTCAGCTTCAACATCAGTCTTTCCAATGAATATTCAGGACTGATTTCCTTTAGGATGGACTGGCTGGATCTCCTTGCTGTCCAAGGGACTCTCAAGAGTCTTCTCCAACACCACAGTTCAAAAGCATCAATTCTTCGACACTCAGCTCTCTTTACGGCCCAACTCTCACATCCATACGTGACTACTGGAAAAACCATAGCTTTGACTAGACGGACCTTTGTTGGCAAAGTAACATAGCTGCTTTTTACTATGCTGCCTAGGTTTGTCACAGCTTTTCTTCCAAGGAGCAAGTATCTTTTAACTTCATGGCTGCAGTCACCATCTGCAGTGATTTTGGAACCCAAGAAAATAGTCTGTCATCGTTTCCACTGTTTCCCCATCTATTTGCCTTGAAGTGATGGGACCAGATGCCATGATCTTAGTTTTTGATCTCTTTTTTTTCTCAGCCTCATTTTAGATATTGTGAAAAGGAGGCCCAAAGATTAGAACTGCTTGTCCATGATCACGCAGTGGGAGCTGAGAGCCTGCACTCTTTCTGTGAGGTACTACCGCTGTTACCACAATCTACCTTGACTGGGCCAGAAGGAATGCTTACATTTATGCAAGAGGAGAGAGAGTTCACTCTTCGGCCACACATCAGTCGGAACGACAGGCACTAACAGAGAGCTTGCTGTGCTTGCAGCTCTGAGAGAAGGCCCTGCTGCCAGGTAGAGGATGTATTGAATCACTTAGCTTTTCCTTGATTTGCAGGAATGAATTCAGAGCATGGACGGACATCAAGCCTGTGAAACCCATAAAAGCCAAGCCCCAGTACAAGCCCCCAGATGATAAGATGGCTCATGAGACCAGCTACAGTGCCCAGTTCAAAGGGGAGGCCAATAAGCCAACCCCAGCTGACAATAAGGTCATTGATCGCAGAAGAATACGCACCCTCTACAGCGAGCCCTTCAAGGAACCTCCAAAGGTGAGACAGGTCTTCTGGGGACCCGTCAGCAGTCTGACATGGAGGGGTTAATGGTAGCAGAGATGGGGGCGGGGCTACTGCCAACTCTGGCCCTTAACCCTCTAGTCCCTTCTTTCCGTCTTAGCATATAGAGACAGAGTGACTTCTTACCGTGAAAGTGAAAGTTGCTCAGTCGTATCCGACTCTTTGCAACGCCATGTACTATACAGTCCATGGGATTTTCCAGGCCAGAATACTGAAGTGGGTAGCTGTTCCCTTCTCCAGGGGATCTTCCCAATCCAGACCTGGGATCAAACCCAGGTCTCCCACATTGCAGGTGGATTCTTTACCAGCTGAGCCACAAGGGAAGCCCAACCTTTGCTAAATCAAAAGGAAATTCCTAAAGGAACATTACCTAAAACAGGGATTCCCAGGTGGGTCAGTGGTAAATTCAGGAGACTGCCAATTCAGGAGATTGAAGAGATGAGGGTTTGATGCCTGGGCCAGGAAGATCTCCTGGAATAGGAAATAGCAACGCACTCCAGTATCCTTGCCTGGAGAGTCCCATGGACAGAGGAGCCTGTTGGGCTACAGTCCGTGGGGTTGTAAAGAGTAGGACACAACAGAGCAGCTGAGCACACATTACCTAAAGTGAAAGCAGCTTAAAAACTTAGATTTCCAGAGAACTAGCTTCTGATTTTGAGAAACTCAGAAAGATGGTAGAAAATCTCACCTGGGCCCTAAACCCCGTTGTCTTAAAATAACTGTGCTTTTGCCTCTGAAGGGCTAGCCCAGACATGGGGGCATCCTCGCCTGACTTCTTTCCCACCCAGCCCCTGCCTCATCCTCTGCTCCAATCACTGGACACTTTCTCACCTCCCAAGTCCCTGAAAATCACCTGCTCTTTCTTACCCTTTCCCTGCATCCAGCAGCAATCCTTAGTCTGTCAGAACATACCTGTCACATCAGCTGCAAGAAGTGTTCTAAGTAATTTGTTACTATGATGGACAGTTTGTGAATGACCTTCGTTTCTAAGTAAGATACGGTGGCTTCAGGTGTTTTCCTATGAAGACAATCGTTGTTGTTGTTCAGTGACTAAGTCATGTCTGAGTCTTTGTGACCTCATGGTCTGTAGCATACCAAGCTTTCTGGGAGACGGTCCATCACCATCTCCCAGAGTTTTGCTCAATCTCATGAGTCGGTGATGCCATCCAACAATGCTTTGCCTTATTTGTATCCCTACGTGCAATCATGAGAGAGGAAAAACCTGTTGGATTCTGCTGTTGAGGCCGGAATCACACATGCCATAACTTATTATATGATATCAACCCACATGGAATCATGAAAGTATCAGCTCTCCTTTCTATAATAGCAGAAAAAGTCTGAGAACCTATGTAGCCTTTGCTCTGCTTTGACCTAAAGTCTTGCAGTCCAGCGGAGTTTCCTCTTTGGTCCAGGACTACTGGTTTACAGGTAAGGGAATTAGCCAACCCAGTTTGCCTGGACTACTCCAGTTATAACATTAATGGTTCCATATTCCATGGAAGCCCTCAGGCCTAGGCAAGCCAGGATGATCTTATTTATAGGCTGACAGTGGCTGAGAGCCCCTGAACCTCATTGAGTGGATGACCCAGCTGGTGAGGCCCCACATCATCTCTGTCCCCCTTCTACAGATGAAATGGGACTGAGATGTAGGGTTGGCTCTGGAGAAAAGATTCCAGTGGAGGAAGGAGGGAAGATTGGGGAAAGGAAATCCAGAGATGGATGTGGGAGACGGTCCATCACCATCTCCCAGAGTTTTGCTCAATCTCATGAGTCGGTGATGCCATCCAACAATGCTTTGCCTTATTTGTATCCCTACGTGCAATCATGAGAGAGGAAAAACCTGTTGGATTCTGCTGTTGAGGCCGGAATCACACATGCCATAACTTATTATATGATATCAACCCACATGGAATCATGAAAGTATCAGCTCTCCTTTCTATAATAGCAGAAAAAGTCTGAGAACCTATGTAGCCTTTGCTCTGCTTTGACCTAAAGTCTTGCAGTCCAGCGGAGTTTCCTCTTTGGTCCAGGACTACTGGTTTACAGGTAAGGGAATTAGCCAACCCAGTTTGCCTGGACTACTCCAGTTATAACACTAATGGTTCCATATTCCATGGAAGCCCTCAGGCCTAGGCAAGCCAGGATGATCTTATTTATAGGCTGACAGTGGCTGAGAGCCCCTGAACCTCATTGAGTGGATGACCCAGCTGGTGAGGCCCCGCATCATCTCTGTCCCCCTTCTACAGATGAAATGGGACTGAGATGTAGGGTTGGCTCTGGAGAAAAGATTCCAGTGGAGGAAGGAGGGAAGATTGGGGAAAGGAAATCCAGAGATGGATGGGAGGAGGGTAACATATTGGGGGACCATATCCAGTGGCCCAGAATTCTTGTGAAAGAGGAGCCACAGCCGTCTTCTAGGAATCGGAGGGAAGAACTAGCAGAGAAAGCTTGGGGAGAGCGCAATGGGCTTGAAAGGCAGCTCTGGAGAAGACCTTCTGGGGAGCCAGCCAGGGAGAAGGAGGGGCGCTGGGCAGTGCTGAAGGCCTCGCTGGGCGAGACGACCTGCCCAAGCTGCTCAGTGAGGACGTCCTTCCACCGGAGCTCAGAAGCAGGGCAGATCGGCTGCTGCTGTGAATGAAAGACCAGAATCCTGATGTCTTCCATCAACAAAGGTTGATTTCTTATTACCATGTGTCCACCGTGGGTGGGCTGCAGCTCTCCATGTCCACACCCCTTGAGGCTGAAACTCAGGGTGAGGAGCAGCCTCTCTGCGGCAGAGGAGAGGAGTACGTTGGGCAGCGTGGGCCGACTCCTGGCCTTGTCTGGAGGGGGACTCCTCACCTCTGCTCACATTTCACTGACTAAAGCCACTCCCCTGCCTGCCTGAGTTGAGCAGGATAGTGAGGTACAATCTTCCCACGGAGAGGAAACACAGTCCAGTGCCTTGGCGGGAAATGGGGGCCAGAGCTGGCATCAGAAGCCAGAGTGGCTAGCAAGTGGGCGGCTAGAACGGGGAACCAGGGGCTCCAGGTGAGAGATGCCAGGTGACCATGCATCAGCAAAGGGGCTTTACATGCCATGCTTCGCAGAGTCCTGTGCTTTCACTAAGGTTATCTTTTCACTAATCACATCTTCTCTCTAAATTCTCCCTCCAAATCCCGCCCCTTCTGTGTTTCTGTTTGCCGTCTGTCTGTCTCTCCGTGCAGGTGGAGAAACCTAGTCTCCAGAGTTCCAAACCAAAAAAGACCTCAGTGAGCCATAAGCCCCCGAGGAAGGCCAAAGACAAGCAGGGGGCGTCGGGCCGGGCGTCCAAGAAGAAGAGCGCGGAGGGTGCGCGCCCCGCCCCGCCCACCGCCGCCAAGGAGCGGAGCGCCGAGATGAACAATAAGCTGGCTGAGGCTAAAGAGTAATGCACCGCCCCTCTCTTTCTTCTTCTCCTCTTTTCCCTTTTTTTTTTTTTTCTTTCCCTAATCAACAAAAAAGGCCACAAAATTGATTAGAGGCTTCCCGTCTGCATGGGTCCTGAGTGTTCTAGGAGCTCTTTGGTTTCGCTGAGCAGGGGCATCCTATTTCGGAGACCAGGCGACCTGCCTCCTGTCCAGATCTAGGCAGGGCCACGCCACGGGGCCCCTGGACCCGTCAGCGGCTGACTTGCAGAGCAGTGCCTCCCTCCGGGCAGGGGCAGGCACGCCTGGTGGGGCAGGCGGAGGACACCGGAGGATCTGCCCTTATACTTCGACATGAATGTGGGGCATCCTCCTCCTGTTCCTCCCCAGCATCTGCGCCGGTGATAAATTTTGAGCTTAGGTAAACGTGTTCTTCTCCAAAATTCGCAATTATCATGTACTATAGAAGCTTGACCTGGGCCTCAGCAATTGACAAGATTTGTGGAAATATTTTTTTAAAAAACAACAAAAAAAATTTTTTTGGCCTTAATCTCAATAAAATGAGTTGTGTTTGTTAAGTAATTTTTTCATAGACTCTTTTGCTTAAAACAGATGACTACATTTAGTTTCCTACCAGTGGGCTTTAAACTCTACGCTGAGTAAGAGATGTGCCACTGATGACCAAAATGAGGCCAGGGCAAAATAGTTAGGTGTCATAGGTACCCTCCAGACATTATAGGAAGGTGACAGAAATGAGACTGTTTTCCTGTTAACCCCCAGCCTATCCAGTGCTGCTGATTTTGCAAAGTGACTGGTTATGGGGGACTGGAGGAAGGAAGTTCAAGGTGTAACGATAGTGTATTTAGAACGTGGCTTTCTTGCTTCCGAGAAACACACAGCAGGAAGCAGATGTAGTGGCTACTGTGTCAGTGGTTACTGTCCCTGCCTGGACTGTTCTTGCTCTGTTTCTTGGAGAGGACAGAACGAGCTGAACTTCAGGTTCTGGGAGATTTCTGTGATGTAACCTAAGACGAGGAGTGTTCCCTGCTCAGTGATTAGCAAGCATTTTTTTTTTTTTTTTTTACCTCATTCCTGAAGAAAAGCAGCTCTCCCTGTATTGTGTGTCTTGTGTCTGTGTGGCAGTGCCACCCCAGCTGTGCTTGAGTTGTGTTGTGGGCATTAGTCAGGGAGTCGTGGAAAGTCGCCATATACCTACCGGAACAATTACATTTGCAGACCCCACGGCGTGTACATTCCTTGGTACCCTTTACTTCTCATGTATGCAGGGTGCTTCCTGTCGCCAGCATTCTGAAATTGCTGGGACCTCTTCAGGAGTACTTTTGTTCTGAAAGAGGTGAAGAGTGAAGTCCTCACAGTTCCCTACCTCAGAAGTCCCTTTAGGTCCTTCAGGTTGGGGAAATAGAGCCTCCACAAGCTCTCTCATATTCTGACTGTTCAAGCAGCAAAATCCCCATTTGCATCATTTTATTTGTCCCCTTCGGGCTTATTACTATGTCTCTTGTAAATTAACTGAGCCTTCACTATGCAGGCCCTATTTCCTAAGAGGACAGGACCTGCAGAAACAAAGCCCCGGGCCAGGCAAGCCTTTCTGCCATCTTCCGAAAGCCAGTTCCAGAGAAGTTCCGGAGAAGGAACTGTGAGGATGAATTACTGAGGGAGGCAGACGATGTGAGTGAGTGTCAGTGTTTGTGAATCACAGGTTTGGATGCCTCGATGGAAGGGGCTAGAGTAGATCTGAGTACTGATTCAGGTATCTGCTAGCTGGTCTAAACAATGTCAGAGAGCTCCATCAACAGGACCTTAACTTTGTCCAGGAAATTTGCCAACGTACGTTCGTTCTCTTGAGATATCTGGTATTCCTCAAACATGTTGATGTTAGCCACAGTTTGAATTTCTCCATAGAATAGTCATCTGGTTTTCTTTGCAGATCAAGTAAACCAAACTTTACACCACACAAGGGACCACTCCCTCCACATTCGATTGTTCAAGGCCTGTGTGCCTGCCAGGGAGCCAGCCATGATGGGCAGTGTGTATAAATCTGGCTCCACCACAGCACCACCAGGGTGTGCAGGACTTATCCCTGTGTCTGATCCAAGTTTGTGTTGTCCGAACTGCAGTGTTTCCTGCCCCCTTGCAGCCCCAGGCACCGAGCTTCCTCCCTGCCCCACCCGAGGCTTTCCGTGACCTGTAGGGTGTCTCCTCACGTCTTCCTTCTGCCCATCTTTTTAGCGCCTCCCGCTGAGAAAATCTGTTGGTAGTTCACTTTGACTCTTGAATGTGTCACTTCACTGGTAAGAAACCTCCTTTGATTTCTGTTGTTTACAAATAAAAATCAGTCAGTCTTATTCTGCATCCCAAACATGCTGACTGAAACTGATTTCAGCCTCACAAGCAGTGTTTTGATCTTGCCTGTCTGAAGGCGGCCATGCTTCAAACGCCTGTTCGGCCCATGTTTGTACACTTCCCTGTGGTTCCCTGAACCCCCCTGACGAAAGAGCGAGGACTGGAGCCTCCCCACCATCTGCTTCACTCGCCCGCAAACCCGAATCCCTGCAGCTGTGCGTCGGGTCCTTAATGCCATCCCTTTTCTGCCGGTGCTCCCATGATGCCTTTGCTCTCAAGGCAGACCGGAAGCATCTAATTACGATTTTGTGGCCTGGGTTTTGTTGCGTACCACAGATTGTCTATGTATGTGTAGCGCACACCTTTCTTGGTGCTATTTCATTCCTGCTGTTAGTAAGAAAATGACAAAAATATTCATGTATAGCCAATTGATTGTGCCGTGCTTGTGGTCTGTGCTTGCTAAGAAACAAACAAACAAACAGTTTTTCCAATTATAAATAAATGCTAAAGACGAACACCACTTTCTTGATCTTATTTCCTTGGTAAGGCCCAGCTGAGTAGGTGAAGGAACCACCTCTTGCCATTTGAGCTGCTCTCCCCGAGAGGAGCTGTGCCCTGCAGTTTCTCTGGGGGTCCTCCATAACACAGCTTGACTCTTTTAGATACTTGCCTCTCAGATACTAATTGCAAGCAGTCAGAGCTAAGTGTTGGGAAAGGCGACGATGGACCAGGAGACCCAGTGGCCAACAAGGTAGTGTAACGATTTGATACCCTGTTGCTGGGGGTGAGCGGCCAGCACGGCCTTTCCAGGCTGGAAGGCTGGCCCCTGACCCCCACCCTCTTCCTGTCAACCTGCAGGACTGTCTGTTCTGGTTTTTCTCCTCCCAAGGGATGGCAGAGATGCCTTCCCATACTCATTTAATCTGGTCATTGTGGAGGCTCCACCCGCTGGGAGCTAGCTCACTGTGTGGGTTATGGGGTGACGGTCTTGGCGTGTACCTAACGCGGGAGTGTGGAAACTGCTGTAAGAGAATCCAGACAAGGCAACAACAGACCAAGCAGTGGGGAGCTCAGGTGGAGGTCAGGACTCTTCCCACCAGGAATGGAGAGTCAGAAAGCTTCATGATGAGTAGGGGGAGCTTGGAGAGTGGGTTGCATGTGGGTGTGTGGGGCATGCAGGGGCTGGCCTACAGGTGGGAGAGCAGAAGCATGGGCACCCCAGAACCAGGGCCACAGGGTGCCCACCTTGATAGCCTTCTGCTGAAACGGGAGATGAAAGATTCTGTACTTTGGGATCCCACTTCCTTTTTCCAGTGCGCGTTGACTGAATACCTATCATGTGCTGGGCATTGTGCCCTGAGCAGAGAACCAGGATGGCTGAGACCCCCACCTCCAATCACAGTGAGACACGAAGGAGGAATCTGTTCTAGCAGATTCTGTGTGTCAGTGGATGGGCAGGTGGTGACCAAGTGAACAGAGCCAGGGCTGGCCAGAAGCAGAGGTGTGGGGGCCCCACACCAGGTGAGCTCAGTCCTGGGGAGTGGTTCATTCGGGGAGGGTCAGGGCAGTGCGTGCATCCTGATGCCATGGCGGGGGGTGGGGTCACTAACCAGGGTCTCCATCCACACCCCCAGCTAGTACCCCACCTGTGCATGCTCCTACCATTATGCTGCTCACCCTCACCCACACACAGCACCAGCCACAAGTCCTCTGTTGCCCTAGGCTCGGAGCTCCAGGTTGGGACTCATTCTGTTGCAGGTTCTCAAAATCTGGACTTTGGGGAGGAGCTGTGGTCAGAATAATCAAGGGTCACATATATGAAAAAATAAAAAAGCATTATATATTTGTTTTTCCAGATGAACAGAAAACATTCCACCCACGTGCCTGCTTTAGTATGAGGCAGAAATGCAAAATACTGTTTAATAATAAAACACACATAAAAGTATACTATTTAACACTCTTTTGATCAGTTAAGAATTTTTGTCATCAAAACTAGTGCTTGAGAGAGGTGAAAAGGCAGAAGAGGTAGAAATGGAGGCAGAGAGAGAAGACAACGTGCTGAGATTAACCCAGGAGAAGGCGAGCTCTCTCGGAATCAGAGGACAGGCAAGGGTGGGCAGTGGAGGGAGCAGGAAGGTGGGCACCACCCCGTGGTCAGGCTCGCCCAGAGCCTTGGCCTCGCTTCCACCGTGCTCTCTGGTGCTTCCCAAGCCCAGGAGGCAAATCCTCACCCATTACTATCACCACCTCTCTGAAACAGCAAAAACCAGCCTCTGATTTTGAAACAGGTCCCCAGTGCTGTTTATACATTAGCTGTAAGTGCAGTTTAACCTTCCGTAGAGGCTATTCTTGGTGAAGTTCTTCTCATTGTCTGTCCACGGTGGTTTACAAGCGCACAGCCTGCTTCCTGGAGACTCACGGAGACTGTCCAGTCTTCTTGAACAAAGGCTGTGAACCCCCTCTGTGTGGCGTGGTGGTTTCAAGGCTCTCTCCCTGCTCAAATGCCTTAGGGAAGTTTACATTTTCAGGACCTCAGATATAGAAAGTTTCTTTCTGGAGATGGGCCACGGACTACCTCCAGTTAAGGGGAGACCCTACCGCAGCCCCAGCTGAGAACAACAGGGCAGGAACAGCGGCGGGCTTGTTGGTGGTGACAACTGAGCTGAGACAGGAGAGGCAGCAGTTCCCTCCTCGGCCTCCCCTCACGCAGAGCGGGGCACGTGATCCAGAGCTCTCCATCCCACTGCCATTAATGCATCAATCCTCATGACACTAGACCATCCTGGAGTAGCTCTGGTAACAGAATTCCCATCATCGCGTATTTTCTTCCTCAGCGTGTGAGTACAGGTTAACAGTGGCAGTGGCCTTAGGCCTTTACCAGATCCATGGGTGGAAGTCGGCGCCAGCCAGCAAGTCTGTGACACACACTAGACTCTCTGAGCGCTTGTGTCCTCCTCTGAAAATGGGGACACTAATACCCACATCAGGTGAGAGGAGTGAGGATGAAATGACTTGCTGGCTCTAGGGAACCCGTAGTAAACACTACGTAGAGCTCATTTCAGGCCCCTGCACCTTCCCTGCACAGTACTGGAGAGGTCTGTGTTCTTCATCTCTTCATCTTTCTGATAATTAATCTCTGACAATATATGAAGTGGATTGAGGCAGACACTGATTAAGAAGAACGCTTTTGTAGAACTCCAGCTACTGAATTACCTTGAGTCCACAAACCTAAACAGTAGCATTCTAAGAATTTATATTTACTGATTGCTTACAAAGTATATATTTACTGATTGCTTACAAAGTATATATTTACTGATTGCTTACAAAGTATATATTTACTGATTGCTTACAAAGTACTCCCTTCTGTGTGGTCCCGCTGACCCTTCCTGATGTAGTGGAGCAGGCGTTTCCACCAGGTGACAGACAGGACAAGACAGCTTGGAGGGAAAGGGTGTCTGCCTGCGCTGCAGCCTGGCCTGCTTCTCCCCTCCCAAGGAGGGGTGGGCAGCCTGAAAGGAGACAGGGTTCAGATGAGGTGGATTCCTAAGTTATGTCCTCCCTCCCTCGAGGGGCCCCATCTGTTCCTGCATCTGCAGGCTCACCTAGGATCCCCTTTAAATTTTGGGAACTGCATACAAATGAGGGGAAGTAAGAGTTGAGTCAGGTCTTCACACACAACTGGCTCAAACATCCTGAATGAACTGACCAACTGTCTCTGCTAAATATATAGGTATTCTCCTTGGGGTGCTAGAATAACTGACCGGGTGACTAAAATGCATGGTTATTGAATACAGAATGTTCAACAGTTTTCATTCGTAAAAAATACACTTGGTACTGGAGATACCAAAATAAAACTGGTGTCCAAACCTGACATTGGAGGGCTTTGCTCAGAGACCATCACCTCATGCTTTTTATTTCAAACAGTGGGACTGAGTTTAACTCTCTGTCCCTTGTCCTCATATAAGTGGCCCTCGGTCGCTGGTTGATTTGGTATTGTCTATACCTATCTCAATCCAAACATCTTATCTGGGGCCAAGGGAGCTTCAGATACTGAGATACACAGATTGCTGTCACTGGTACTGGTTTAAGCTGCCAGAGGGATCTATAGGACATGCAGTTCTGACCATGTCACTTCCTGCTTTAAACCGTCTGTGGGCTCCTCTCAGCCTGCAGAAGCTTGTGTCTGCTCAGCGCACCATGCTGCTTCTCACCTCCATGCTTTACCCACGCCGCCCCACCTGCCCAGATTGCCCTTCTCCTGCTTCTCCACCCGGCTAACTCATCCTTCAAGACTCCGCTCAGGGGACAGCTCCAGGAAGGCTTTCCCGCACCTCCCAGTCTGGGTAAGACGCTCCCTGTGTGTTCTTCATCATGGAACTTGGCACGTGTACTGTGTCTGCTCGTATCTGTGTACGTGTCCCCCACAAGAGTGTGCTCCCTCGGGGCAAGCACTCAGTCCTTCTGCTCATCTGTAGTGGCTTCCAGCCCATTGTCTCCTGCAGATAATGTCTTCTAAAGTGTGTGCTGAATGAATGAGTGAGTGAATGAATGAACGATGATATTCACCATCTGCCTCCATACCCACTGCCATGCCTCCACAAGGCTTTATTCTGCCTAGTAACTGGCTCCGCTCACATGACAGGGGTGGTTTTGAGAAAGGTCATGGCAGCAGGAGAGCACAGAGGTGTCAATGGCTGGTTTTAAAAAGGCCAGACTCCAGGTCAGCCCCCCTGTACTTCATATGGATGCTTTTCCTAAACAGTCCTGACTTTATAAACATAGATTTGAGGTTAGAGGGTAATCTTAAGAGGCTGGCTGAGCCCGTCCCTTGCCCAGTGCAGAGCTCCTAATTCTGAGATGGCAGGGGCATCCCTCGAGGGGCATGTCTTAGACGTAAGGGCTGGGAATTAGAGCCGACAGTGCTGCGTTGCTTCAGTCATGTCCGACTCTTTGTGATCCCATGGACTACTGCCTGTCAGGCTCCTCTGTCCGTGGGATACTGGGGTGGGTTGCCATTTCCTTCTCCAAACACCAACAGTCCTGGTTCTAAATCCAAGCTCTGTTAGTTGCTAGCTGTGTTACCTTGGCTGAGTTTCTTACTTTCTTTGAGCCTCAAAGAGGATAACAAGCATACAGGTATCCATCACCACCCAGATCTATGTGACTTCCAAGGTTTAGAAAGTAGGAATTTGGCCAGCAAGGGATATAGTGTGATCCCAGTCTGTTTGGTTCCAGTGTGGGGTAGCTGGTGGTAACAGAAAATCGTGTTTGCGATTCAGAGGACTATTATGAGAGGGCCTCATGGGGTTGCATGCGATGGCCTCTGTGAACTTTCAGAAGGCCTCTGGAACACCCTCGTCATAGTTGATTTTTGGGGTAGCTTGCTGACCGCCACTTTCCATTACTTACCACCTTTCACCCCAACAGAGTGGTGGTAGCTGGAGCAACACACAGCAAATTCACTCTTTCTGCCACGCAACCGCTTGAGGTGAAGCCCTTCCAGCAGTGGCTCTTGCTGCCCTCTCCCCTCCCCAACCTTTCCCCAGCCCCTCCTCCCTGAGCACCCTATCAATCAATCTCCTGGTGCAGACTCTATTTCTGCAATTACACGGTCATTTTCACTGATTCACTCTGGACACACCAAACCAATTTTTGCTCAATGGATCAAGAGGCCATCCTTTGCTTTAGATGGGATGGGGAGAAGGACAAAGATGGATTTGCAAGTTCCCAGCTAGATAAGAACTGAGCTGCCTTAGTCTAGCACTTCACATTTTTAAAAGGGTCTTTAGCAGGATTATCAGATTCATGATAGCTCATTAAGGCAGTCAGCTATGCTCTTGACTTAGCCTTCCTGGTGTTAAGACAACCAAGGAAGCTTTTAAAATATCTACTATACAACTGGGAATTTATTTAGTTCTTAGCAGGTTATGGCACCCCACTCCAGTACTCTTGCCTGGAAAATCCCATGGACAGAGGAGCCTGGTAGGCTGCGGTCCATGGGGTCACTAAGAGTCAGACTTGCCTGAGTGACTTCATTTTCACTTTTCACTTTCATGCATTGGAGAAGGAAATGGCAACCCACTCCAGTGTTCTTGCCTGGAGAATCCCAGGGACAGCAGCGCCGTCCACGGGGTCGCACAGAGTCGGACACGACTGAAGTGACTTAGCAGCAGCAGCAGCAGCAGCAGGTTATATCTAGAAAAGGTATTTAACAGTAAAAAGGAAAAAGCAGGGACTGCCCTGGAGGTCCAGTAATTAAGACTCCAAAATTCCACTGCAGGGGTCACAGGTTTGATCCCTGGACAGGGAACTAAGATCCCAGATGCCACACACAGAGTGGCTAAGTTAAAAAAAGAGAGAGGAAAAAAGAAGGAAAGGAAGGAAGGAGGGGAGGAAGGGAGGGAGGAAGAAAGAAAGGAAATAAAAAAGAGAAACAGGGATACATTTGTCTACAGGGGACTTGGTTAGTGTTAGTTGGTGTTATTCACTCAGCCATGTCCAACTCTTTGTGACCCCATGGTCTGTAGCCTGCCAGGCTCATCTGTCCATGGGATTCTCCAGGCAAGAATACTGGAGTAGATTGCCATTTCCTTCTCCAGGGGATCTTCCTAACCCAGGGATCAAACCCAGGTCTTCTGCATTGCAGGTGGATTCTTTACCATGTGAGCCATCAGGGAAGCCATCAGAAGATCTGGGAGTGGTGGAGAAAAATCCAAACTAGGAAACTGCTCCAGCTGTCTAGTGCCACTTTGTAAAAAGCAGAGGTGGCACAACCTAGGGGAAGAGAAGGAGCATGTGTTTGACCTTTACACACTTGTTCCCATTTAATCCTCACAATAGGGCTAGAGAGTCTGTTGTAGACACCATCCCCATTCACAGATTAAAAAAAAAAAAGAGAGAGAGAGACTCAATGATTAGATAACAAAGTCACACAACTTGTACATGGTGAGCCAGGATCTGGAGCCAGGTTTGGGTGACTAAAACCCACTCCTTGTCCAGCACTTGGGACCAGCTCTAGGATTCCTACTGTAAAGAATTCCTGCAAGAGCAGTCTCCTCATCCTGTCCCTTCCTTGCTCCAAAGACTTCAGTGCTCAAATCATCTTTGGAAAATGAGTCAGATGAGGGTCACAGATGCTGAGTTTGCTCAGACAGTTACTACCCACTACCCACCCCTCCACCCCCTCTGTCTCTTATACACATCTAGATGTGTATAAGAGACAGCTCTATCACCCCTTAATTGGGTATTTAAGTTGTTATATACCTGTCTCTTATACACATCTAGATGTGTATAAGAGACAGACCCTCCCCTCCACCCCCTCACCTCCCACCCAGAATTAAGCCTTGTGGTAGCATCCTTTTTCCTAGCCATGGTCCTAATTGCTCTTCCTGTGCTGATAAGCCACAAATAGATGGACTCTGTGTAGGCCCAGGCTGATCGACTGACTGGCAGCCATACATGTAGGGCTTATGGGTGTGGGTGCAGACGGGCATCCTTAGACCAGAATGTACAAGCTTTCTGAGACTATCTTCTTTTCCGGGGTCTGCTGAACACCAGGAGGTAAATTAAGGAAGTCCTTGTGCAGTAGATGCAGGAAGGGCCGAGGCAAAGGGGAGCTGGATATTGGAGTCCCAGAGGGGCAACTCTCAGGAGATGCAGTTGGAAGCTCGGAGCTGGGGACCTGTAGAATTCAGTGGCTGTAGCCTTCTGGACCATGCAGAACCAGTCAGAGTTATGTCAAGCCAGACCTAATTCAGACATCTGCAGACAGATTTGGGATCTCTGGGGTTGAAGTCACATCCCTAAGGGATATTGTTGCAGAAGGGAAAGAGCTTGACTGCAAGCCTGTCATCCTCAGTTAAGGTCTTGGCATTAACAGGCTCACTATGTGACTTTCTGGAGCCCTGCTTCTGCCTTTGGAAAACGGGGACACAAGTGAGCCCCATCTGCCTGGGCTGCTGTGAGAATACAATGTGCCACCTTGAGTATGAAGTCCTCTTAGAAAACCATGAAAAGAGGTTGCAGTTTGGGAGGACAAAAAAGGTGCTAAGGCAGTTAAAAACAGGGAGGCATGTGTGCATCGTGTAAATGCAGTTGTTAGAATTTTATCTTGTGTGAGTTTGTTTGTTTTTTAAGCTTCCCGTCTGGGGTGGAGTCCTCCTGTGGTGCTAGCCCAATGCTGCTCTTTGTCAGCAGTCTGTCACTTAGAAGGCATTTATTAAATGTTGTGGAAGGATTGTCTAGTTGCTCAGTCGTGTCTGATTGTTTGCATACCCATGGACTGTAGCCTGTCAGGCTCCTCTGTCCATGAAATTCTCCAGGAAAGAATACTGGAGTGGATAGCCATTCCCTTCTCCAGGGGATCTTCCCAACCCAGGAATCGAACCTGGGTCTCCTGCACTGCAGGTGGATTCTTTACCCCTGAGCTGTCAGGGAAGCCCTGTGGAAGGATGGAGGGAGTGAAAAGGACGGGAGGGCAGGGGATGAGGAAGGAGCTAGGGAGGGAGGGAAAGAGAGAGCAAAGAGAATGAAGCAGATGTGGTCTCTGCCCTAAAGAGCCCCCTTCTGGAGAGGCAGCGTCACAACTGTTGACAGCAGACCTGATGGGGGCTGCTGTGTCCAGGTGAGGGCGTGGGAACAGAGCAGGGACGTGGGGACACAGGAGAAGGGGTATTTGACCCCTGATGGTAGAGGGTCTGGGTGATTTCACTCAGGAAGTGACCCTGAAACTGAGCCATTAGTTGCTGAGAAGGGCGGTGCTGTGCCTGAGAGATGGCAGCGGGGGACTGTATCCATGGAGGTACAGGTGCTGGGGCAAAGGAGGGGTGTGCTGTCTGGAGACCTAACGAGGACATCCCTTTCAGTTCTGGGGTCACACTTTCCAAAGGAAGGGAGCCAACCGAGATGTGTCGTGAGGAGAGCAGTTGGAACAGTGAGGGCTCCGGGCTGCGGGGGGGCACGTGTTGCCCGGAGAAGTCAGGGATACGGACATGATTGCTCTCCTTCCAACTACCCTCACATATCAGTCAACAGGGCATTCTCTGGAAGGGTGACCCCAGAGCACAGGATCCAGAGCAGGGCAGGGATGGGAGGGAGTGGAGCTGACAGAAATCCAGGCTTCTGCTCAGGGCCCTGGCCACAGAGGGCGGGCTGCCTCATGCAGGGGTGTGCCCGGCCCCCCAGACCTGAGTGGCTCAGCCAGCGGCTGGGGCTGGCTGCTGGAGAGACAGCAGCCCACATTCAGGAGACCCCATGACCCTCCGATCTGTCCTTCCAGCCCAGGCACCTTCGGATCAGTTCTGCGGAGCTGGGCTTTCTGGGACCAGAGAGTGAGGACTTGCCCAGCACAGTGGTGTCTTTGCACTGAAGGAACTTAGGCCTCTCTGGTTGGAGAAACACAGGCAGATGAGGGCTTGGGGCCAAGGCTGGTGGTCCTGATGTGCTGGGAGCTTTACAGAGTTCATGGTGTGGTCCCCACAGGGGGGCTCCCGCCTCCCTCATGCCTGCCTGTGCCCCCCAACACACAGCCTGACCCAGAGCACGGGCTCGGCAAACTTGGTCCAATGAATGGATAAAAGAGAAAAAACATCAAATATTGATAGAATAAAGAGAAACAGCTCTACGCCAGCTACCCAGTACTCCCACAAATATCTGCCAGGTACTAGGAGCCAGACACTAGATACTCACGATGCACGAGCTGGCGGGGAGAGGCAGGTAATTACCAAACACCATGATAATTGCTAAAATAGAGGCCATGGAGCCTCATGGGAGACAGGCCAGGGCAAGAGTTCTTGTTTTGAGAAAGCCTTGTCTCCCGCAATTCTTTATAGGAATAACAAGCCTTTCAAAGGCAGTTTCCTTGACACTCTCCCTCGGGTAGCTGCATCTCTTATAATGTGTTGGGAGATCTGTCTGTGTCTGGGACATGTGCGTGTCTGTACAGGGCCCTTGGAAGCAGACAGAAGGAGACAAGGCTGTAAAATCGCCTGGCCCACTGTTCCCCCTCCTCCTGCTGCAGGGTCCGTGAAGCACAGACAGCCGGGCCCCTCTCAGTCTCTCCTGCCCAACCTTGCTTCAAGTGAGTTTGCTCCATCCCTTCCACCCACCCAGTGAATTTTGAGAGGCCTCTGTTAAGTCCTGGACCTGCTATTTCTTAGCTGTGTGGCTGTGGGGAGTTGCTTGCCTACTCTGGGCCTGGTTTCCCATCTGTAGAATAAGACATTGGACCAGATCACCAAGCTTCTTTCGGAACTAATGTTTATGAAATATCTCCTGTATTCCAGGGGTCATGCCATGAGTGTTCCCATAAATGAAGAGAGAATTCTCCCATTTTATAGATTAATAAACTGAAGCTGGCAGCCTGGATGTCCATGATGACATCCACAGCTAGGATGAACTTGAGTCAGCCTTTGAACCCAGCTCTTCTGGCCTCAAGTCCCAACAGTGTACTTTCTCCTCCAGCAGGCTGCTCTTTACTGAACAAGAAATAATCTAGATTTAAAATACCCAGTACCTAGACTGACACATGAGTTTCTTTCTTTCTCAGAGCTTTTCCAAGCTGAGGAAGCAGGGGTTTCAAGGACAGGGTCCACAGGCCCCTGATTTCTGACCGAGGCCCTATGCCAGGAGCACAGCCTCAACTGGGGCCCACTGTGGTGGTGCATCAGGAGTCAATCTGGGAAGTAAAAAAATCACAGGTGGATTATGAGATTAGAATTGTGTGCAAAGGCAAGAATCAGTGGGAGGGAAGAAAGCTTTTTCTCCACATAGTCTCAGGCAGGGTTTAATAATCCTACTTCCAGACTCTAATAAAGCTTGGCTTCAAGGTCAGTGTGTGTATACCCACGAGGCATTGCCTGTCACCATGGAAACAGGAAAACAGGCAGAAAATTAAGTTTCTAAGACTTTGGTTTTCTCATATAACCTAGGAATATTACGTTTTGCAAATAAGACAGAGCCTAGCACAGAAAAGCCATCGATTGGACAAGTCAGAGATTTCTCTGAGTCAGGTACTGTTTTAGGTACAATGATTTACAAAATGGACATGGTCCTGCCCTTTGAACACTTCAGCCTAGAAGGGGAGACATTAATGGAAAAGAATGCAAGTAATTATATGTGATAAGGGATAGGAAAGAAAATGTCAGGGACCAAGAGAGCCTGTACAGTGGCCTGGTCACATCTGCTTCCCTGGAGGATTGGCAGGATTAGCAAGGAAGAGGGAGCAAGAGAATGTCCCAGGAGGAGACAGTAACAGGTGCAAAGTTGTGAATGAAAGGAGCAGGGCATGCCGAGAGGCTAGGGCACAGATGGCTGGAAGGCCATGGGAGCAGGCTGGTCAGCAGGGAGGGCAGTGGAACAGGGTAAAACTTCTTTATTCTCAGTGCAAGGAGAAGCCTTGAAGGTGTCTCAGCAGGAGGAAAGACTTCCTTTGGGATTTTTTTTTTTTTTTTTTGGCTGCACCGGGTCTTAGCTGCAGCATGTGGGATCTAGTTCCCTGACCAGGGATTGAAACCTGCACCCTGCATTGACTGCGCAGAGTCTTAGCCACTGGGCCACCAAGGAAGTGCCAAGGATTTGCTCTTTTTTTTTTTTTTTTTTT
>SJYX01018684.1:203346-215860 GCA_006410675.1 Oreotragus oreotragus
GCTGAAGCCTGGCTTGGAGAATTTTGAGCATTACTTTACTAGCATGTGAGATGAGTGCAATTGTGCGGTAGTTTGAGCATTCTTTGGCATTGCCTTTCTTTGGAATTGGAATGAAAACTGACCTTTTCCAGTTCTGTGGCCACTGCTGAGTTTTCCAAATTTGCTGGCATATTGAGTGCAGCACTTTCACAGCATCATCTTTCAGGATTTGAAACAGCTCAACTGGAATTCCATCACCTCCACTAGCTTTGTTCGTAGTGATGCTTTCTAAGGCCCACTTGACTTCACATTCCAAGATGTCAAAATACATGGAAATCCAGCAAGTATGCTTCTTTCTTACTACTACTAGGAAGCAGAAAGCACAGCAAGTTCCTTTTACTTTGCAGGATGTGATAACATTATATGTTAACTTTACTGGGCCACTGGGTGCCAAGATATTTGGTCAAACATTATTCCAGGTGCGTTTGTAGAGAATGAGATTAACATTAGACTTATAGATGGAATAAACCAGATTGCCCTTCGCAGTATGGGTGGCTCTCATCTAATCTGTTGAAACAGAACAAAGGACTGAGTAAGGCAGCATTTGCTCTCTGCCTGGCTATCTTCAAGCTGGGACATCGGTCTTCTCCTACCTTCAGACTGGAACTAACCATCACCTCTCCTGCTTTTCGGGCCTTCAAACTTGAACTGAAACTATACCACTGGAACTCCTAGCTCTCCAGCTTATATCATAGGACTTCTCAGCTTCAATAATCCAGTGAGCCAATTCCTTATAATACATCTCTTTGTAACTCTCTTATCTCTATATATACATATCTATAGCTGTGTCTTCTATTCACTTTGTTTCTCTGAAGAACCCCAACTAGTATCTCTTTCCTGGCATGATCCAGAGCACTGAACACCCAGAAACTTCACTCAGGTGGCAGGCCCCTATGTTCTTATGGGATTCATCTCCCATTATCAGCACATTTTTTAATCTTAAACTATCTGCTACTTTTAACTCTCTGAATCCTAGGAACACGATGTCATCAATAGACATCATGTTATAGACATTCTGTGTCTGTGTTATGGAAGGATGATCAGGTTATATTGTAACAGAGAATCAGAGACTTGGGGAGTTTCAAGACAAGATGAAAAAGCTGTATTGCTGCCCCTGCCAAGAAGAATAAAGGTGCTTCTGGTATTTTCTATAGAGGAAGATTAAAAAAAATTCTTTTTCAGATATTTCATATTGAGTGACAAAAAACTATGTATATTTGCTCCCATAAAAAGACTACACCTATTCATTCTTAAAAAAAAGACTGCACCTAGAATGGGAGCTGCTGGAATCATTATTTGGAATCATCTGAGTAAGCTTATGGTAATTCCCTGTTCATCCTCCAAGACTTATACCTTCTTCACAGACTGAAGAAGTAAGTTAAGCGAGATGCAATAGAAAGTAGCTTGCATCTCTCAAGTCTTTGATGAGGGCACACATTTCTGTAATTTTCCTGGATTTGCATCATTACTTTGGGTTATTGATCAGTAAGTTTGAGAAGCTTCCACTTGGCCCTTTCTACCATAATGGCCCTTATCCACAGTCTACAGGGGCATGTATGCTGTAAATTTCATTTATACTCCCTGAAACTAAAGATGCAATTGCAGGATGAGTCCAGGCACCATGCCTGGACTGAAGTCAGACTCCAATTGTCACCTGACATTTGTGAACCTCTACACAGTGGTGTTCTGTGCTCTCAGGAATTAGCATTAGATAGACTCAAGTCCTGCTAATCCTGAAAAGCCCGTGTGTTTTTCTTTCACAGAGCACAGTTCTCTGGCAAATGGTCTAGGATCCTTTGTGGAAGGTAGGCTAAAAGGAAGATTTACAGTATGTATCTGGGGTTCTGTGGAAGGGCTCGACTCTGAAGGGTACTGGCCTCTCTTCCTTTCAAGGGACTTTGGGTGAGGGACCAAAGTTCTCTTTCATAATGGGTCAGATCAGGTTTGTGCTAGCAGGACTGGAGGGTTTTATTTGTGGTTTTGCTTTGTTGTTTCTGTTACACAGACTAAGGAGGACTTAGAGGCTGCCTGCCTATTCCCTTTGGTCTTATTTGCCCTTAAACAATTGGTCTTTGCTAAAGACATCTGTGGGTTAGAGCTTTCTAAGTATCACTTGGCATCTGCTGTCCCAGGTGGCCAAATGCTGATGTGTATGCTCTGCTCCCCTGGGATCTCATCATTTCCACTAAAATTATAGAGTCCATTTCTGTGACAGTGTCTTTCACTAGCATCCCTAGCCTACAGAGAAAAGTACTACATCAGGTTCAAAGATGCTCTCCTCACTGACGTATTTCTCCATGCCTTGGTGAAGGGAATTTCCTCCAGGCTGTCTAAGAGGAAGTTGGGACTGTAGAACTTGGCTTGGGGGGGTATGTGAGTGGATCACACAGGGTAAATCCACATCAACATTGCTTCCTCCCTTAGCAATGGATTCCTTCCTCTATGTTAAAGCAAAGAATTCTGGCGTTTCAATATCAAGCATAGACCTCAGCTGAATCCAGTTTCTGTCGGCCAACTTAGCAAATACTGAAAACCACTCCTAGGTGCTCAGACTAGCACACTGACTCTGGAATCGGAGGTAAACATATTCACATGGATAGTCCAGCCCAGTGAAAATTATGTTCCTCCATCCAAGGACTAGCACCCACAGACAACATCCCCACAAACATTATCCAGACTTGGGTGACATATTAATAAATTAGCAAAGCCTTGCAATTCTGATGTGGATGCTTCTTCCTCCCTGATCTGAGTCTGTAACTAGTCCCCTGAGGCAGGAAAGCTTCTAAATCCAGTTATGGGACTAGAGACAATGGGGCTGGGACATGAAGAGGGTTGGCCACCCCTTGGGGAGTAGATTGAAATCATGCCCACGATATTTTGCAGCTCTTTTCATCCATGGGTGGAGTCTCTTCCTCACGCCTTGAATCCTGGCTGGCTTGGTGACTTGCTTTGACCAACAGGATGAGATGGAAGCAACATGATTGAAGCTGCAGAGCTCAGGCCTCAGAGGCTTAGCTCCTGCCTTCATCATCTGAGAATCCTGAGGCCACCACTATGCCAAGAAGAAGATGGAGATGCGGGACCACATGAGAGAGAAGCTCAGCGCCCGGCCAGTCCAGCTAAGCCTAGCATCTAGTGGATGCAGTCACCGGAGCCAATCCAGACCAGACCAGTGGAATAACCACTCAGCAAACCCACAGAACTGTGAAAAAGAACGAATTGTCATTTTAAGCCACTAAGTGTGGGATGGTTTGTTTTTCTGCAATAAACAGCTAAAACACTTTGCAGGATAACTTCCAAGACAAGGTCATTTCAAGGTCTTCAGGGAAGGCAGCTTGTGCTGCATGGGGATTTAGTGGAGCTAGGGGTGTTCTAAATCATGCAAATCCTCCCATATGGCCTCTAATTCCCACCCTGAGATCAGTGCCCTAAATTTCACCCGAGATCTAGCAGTGACGTGAATGCAACTGACAAACTGACAATGTAATTTGTTGACTGCAGCATCAAAGTCCCATCTTGGTTAAGTTATATAACATAGCTTAGCACTCCCCTCCTATTCTTGGGCCTCTTCTCCCTTCCCCTGCTGAGTTTGTCATCTCTGGCTTATACCAAGACTAGGTTAATGGAGAAATGACATGGAAAAAAAAAAAAGAAAAGTCTGACCACTTCTCAGCAGGTGTATTTGAAGTGTCAGAACACTTGCTAATTCTTGCTGAAACAGCGGGTGGGTTAACTCGTGCCTAACCACGTGGACTGTATGCTCCCCTTAGAAATGAGACACTGGAGGTAGGCATGTGGAGGAGCTGAGAAGACATGTCCATGACAGAGAGGAAGGAAGAAAGGTGACAGCAAGTGGTAGTGAAGGTCAAAATACCGCCCCCTGCCAAGAGGATCTGGAAGGAATGTTTGGTGTGTGCTGCCCAGAGATGCTTCTACAGGGCCCTGGGAGCGCAGAGATGGTCAGACTTCTGACAGGGCCCACGGAGGGTCTCCAGGGAGTCAGTAACCTTTGAGACAGGCTTTGAAGGATGAGTAGGGCACCCATGGGCAGAGGTGAGGGAGGCATGATGCCAGCAGAAGAGGCTGCAGGCGTGAAAGGAGAGGGAGGGAAGTCCAGGGGAGGCATAAGTCAAGCTCTGGGGAGAGGAGGGAAATTGGAGGAGTGGGAGAGGCGAAACCAGCTGATCTGCTCCTGCAAAAACATTCACTGAAGAAGCGAAAAAGAATAAACCATTCACTGACCTCAGGGCCTCCCCATCAGCCTCTCCTTCCAGCCTCTCTGA
This sequence comes from Oreotragus oreotragus, assembly GCA_006410675.1. Lineage (NCBI taxonomy): Eukaryota > Metazoa > Chordata > Mammalia > Artiodactyla > Bovidae > Oreotragus > Oreotragus oreotragus. The sequence goes on from SJYX01018684.1 coordinate 207,669, forward strand.
GCAGTTCAGCCCAGAGCCTGGCAGCCAGGCCTTCCTCCATCTCACCACTCCCCTGCCCCCCACTCCCCAGGCCTCTCACTGTGTCCCAGGTTCCCACGGCCCTCCCAGTGGCCACATCTCTGTTCATTCCAGGCCTCTTTTCCAGAATGCCTCTTCCTCCCTTTCCTACCCGCCTCTAGCACCTCTTCTTCCAGGAGTCTCCACTGACCGCTTCAGCTCAGCCTGATCCCCAGGTTGTATAGCGTAATAGAAATAATCGGGCTTCAGGGGACTTTCTTGGTGGTCCAGGGGTAAAGAATCTGCCTTCCAAAGTGGGGGACGGGGGTTGGATCCTCAGTTGGGGAACTAAGATCCCACATGCCGCAGGGCAACCAAGCCTGTGTGCGACAGCTAGAGAGAAGCTCTTGAGCTGCACCTAAAGATCTTGCATGCCCAACTAAGACCCAATGTAGCCAAATAAATAAATATTTTTAATTTAAAAAAAATCAGGCTTTAAAGTTGTAGAGATCTGAGTTCAAATCCCATCTCTGCAGTATGATCTTGAGTTACTTGCCGTCTCTTTTTAATAGTTAGTATTTCTCAGCTACATATTGCCAAAGTACCATGGGTTACTGGGCAAATTCATTCTCATTTCGTTATCACCATGACTCTATGAGGTATGTACTGTTATCATTCCCATCTTATTAGTGAGAAAACTGAAACTCACAGAAGTTAAGCAAATTCTGTTAAGAATTAAATGAGACTATACACAGCAACTGTTCCAAGGTCACACAGCTAGGAGTGGCAGAGCTGCGTTTCCGGTCTGGTCTGCCAGGCTCCAATGTCTCTGCCACTAAGCACCAAAGGACCCAGTGAATCACTTCCTTTGAATGAGCATTTATTAGGCACCTCCTATGTGCCAGGGGTATACTGGGTCTGGAGATGTGGCAGGGCTCAAGCAGACAAGGGCCCACGTCCAAAGAGGCTTTAGCTGGAATCTGTTTCCTCCTCCATAAGATGCAGGATAATGAGCCCTGGGTACATAAACTGGAGTAAAGATTATGTAGGACCCCATGGGTTACTGACTCCCTCCTACAAACCAGAGGACCTCGTGTGTATTGACCCCTCTCCTCCACAGCCAGCAGACCTGCACTGCCATACTTGCCAGTCTGTCACTGACCTGCTAGGTGGCCTTGGGCAGGTCATGTTATTCTCTAAGCCCCAGTTTTCTCATCTATAACTTGGGGCTACCAAGTTAGTAGTAATAGCCACCCCTGAGGGAGGCTCTAAGAATTAAATGAGACTATACACAGCATTGCTGGGCACGCAGTTGGTGCTCAACAGAAAGTTAATCCCCATCTCTTCACACTTGCACTCACACCCAGGACACACATAGTGAAGCAAGGTCATTGTTTCTCTGAGACTTAACAAACATCGTGGTGGAAATAACAGAGAGGTCCCTTCAATGGCCTCAAGGTGGCAAGAAAGCGCCACACAGGACTGTGATGGGCCATCAGGGGCACTGACAAGGCTGGTCCAACCCTGACCTATCTACCCACCTCCGCCACCTGCCCTGCCATCCCTCACTGTGAAGTGAGAGCACAGACCTCTCACTACCCTCCCACCTGTGCCCAGACGGAGGCAGGTGGCCTCAGGGCCCCCTTGGTGTCATCTGGGCAGCCCCACTCAGCCCTGGCTTCCTTCACTGTCCCATGCCCACCTGCTAGGGGCGCCGTTGCAGGCTGAGCTTTGGGTCTAGGAGTCCTAAATTCTAGTCCAGTCTCCCCATCTCTGAGCTATACCTGTGGGATTAGGAAGACTTCCCACCTAACAGGGCTATTATGGGGATTAAGTGGGATAACATATAGAGACTGTAAGGTTATACACCTTTATTATTAAAATCTGGCCAGTTCCTTTCCAACCCTTCCCATGTGGCATGGAGGAAGAACTCTTCAATGACTAGGAACATTTCCCAGCTCAGCCCCACTGGCTGGGGAACCTCAGGTAGATCACTTAATCTCTCTCAGCCTTGGTTATCTCATCTGTAAAATAGGAATAATCCCTACCTAGCCAAGGTGTCAGGAAACTGGGATAAAACATATATATTAAGTGACTGACATGGTGTTTGGCACATAGTAGTCAGATATGACTGAAGCAACTTAGCAGCAGCAGCAGCAGAAGCAAAATACAGAGGTAGGATCAGCTGGTATTATTAAAATCATTATTCTGATCAAGAAATGCCTACTTACCCTTCAAGGCCTGTTTACCCCATGTCACTTCCTCTTGGGATCTCCCTTGATCTCCCCATGGCAGTTCCCTTCTAACACAGATCTTTCACTTACTAACACATGTTTTGAGTCTTATGTGTGTGTGTGAGGCACTGAATTTGGGTGCAGGACGTAAATAAGATGGACAAGACATGGTTCGTATTCTCACGGAGCTTCCATTCTAGTAGTGGGGACAGACCGTGAATGTGTCAATAGGTAGAAAATTTAGGAGCAGAGTCAATAAAACAAGAAAACAAAGTAACATAGACTTTAGTTTCTTGGTCTCCAAAATCACTGCAGATGGTGACTGCAGCCATGAAATTCAAAGATGCTTGCTCCTTGGGAGAAAAGCTATGACAACTCTAGACAGCATATTAAAAAGCAGAGAGATTACTTTACCAATAAAGGTCCGTCTAGTCAAGGCTATGGTTTTTCCTGTGGTCATGTTTGGATGTGAGAGTTGGACCCTAAAGAAGCCTGAGCGCCAAAGAATTGATGCTTCTGAACTGTGGTGTTGGAGAAGACTCTTGAGAGTCCCTTGGACTGCAAGGGGATCTAACCAGTCCATCCTAAAGGAAATTAATCCTGAATATTCATCGGAGGGACTGATGCTGAGCCTGAAGCTCCAATACTTTGGCCACCTGAAGCAAAGAACTGACTCATCTGAAAAGACCCTGATGCTGGGAAAGATTGAAGGCAGAAGGCGACAACAGAGGATGAGGTAGTTGGACGGCATCACCCACTCAATGGACGAGTCTGAGCAAGCTCCAGGAGACGGTGAAGGACAGGGAAGCCTGGTGTGCCACAATCCATGGGGTCGCAAAGAGCTGGACACAACTGAGTGATTGAACAACTAACAATCGAAGCTGCTTATATAGTGAGGTTACGGAACGCTTTGTGGAGTAGACATTTAGGCTGGTTTCTGGATGACCAAAAAAAAAAAAACCGCAGTCTTGCAAAGATCTAGAAGAATCATTTTCCAGAAAGAACAACTAGTTCAAGAGCCCTGACGCAGGAGAATAAGCATGCAGGTCTGGAACACGGTGAGCACTGAGCATGCCTGTCACTGTCTCTACGTCTCCACTTCTAGATGAAACCTTTTGAGGGCAGAGATCTAATTTACTGAGTCCACAACGTAGAACAGCCCTGGAGCTCTGAACAGCCGTGGCATTATGGCAATAATGAGAGTGAATCGGCTGGCCCTTCTGCAGCCCATTCACTTCTTGGAGAACTCCACCTAGGTTGCCCAGTCAGGCAGGGACTCCCTTTTGAGACCAACACCACCCAGGGCAGAGGTGTTGGCAAAAGGAAGCGGAAGAGGTGCCCAACGCGAGGTAGTAAGCTGCCCAAAGTCACACAGCCAGCAAGCAGCAGAGATGGGCCATGAACCCAGTGTCCTCTGTTCCTCTGCCTCGCTGGCCACCGGTCTTCTGTCCTGTGCATCCCTCTTGCCCTCTCCCTCCCTGAGCTGTGATGTCAGGAGCCCCAAGCCTCAGAAGAGGTAACCGTTGTGTATCAGGACTCTCCTCAGCTCCTGCTCCAAACCCAAGTACAGAGCAAGGACCCTACAAGCTCCTTCACAAAGTCCTGCCCAGTCAGGGAGCCTGAGCTTGTGCCCTCCGGCCCTGGATGTGGATGAGGTCAGATTGAAAGGAAAGCCTCGGGGCTGAAGACTGGGATCCTGAAGGCAGCAGGACAGCAAAGCCCTGGGTCCAGCCCTGCAGCCTCCACCTCTCCAGGGCAGCCAGAGCCACAATTCCCAGATTCAGCCCACAGTGGGCCTGCCACACAGTATCATCTCGTTATCTGCCAGGATGCGGGGGGCTGGCAAGGACTATTAGTAGCAAACAGGGCTTAACAGAAGGAGCCCTTGTCCCCAGGGAAGAATGGCATGGTAACCTCTGATCTAGTCACCTTCCATGATCCAACAAAATTTCACTGGAAAAGTTTTATTGAAAAAAAAAAAAATTGTACAAATAAGTTCTTGGTTTGACAGCAACAAAGGCTCATTTCCCCACTTTCCTCCCCTTTTTTGAAAATCTATAAAAGGAAAAAAACAACGTTCATCCCCATGATACCTGACCGGAGTCTGCCCAAACCCACCCCCCTCCATGAGCTATTTCTTAACCCCCTCTCTGGGGTCAGACTCACTGTGGGAGTACCTGTCCCAGGGGCTGCAGCACCTAGTTTTATAGATGAGGGAAGTTGGGAGAAGATTGGGAGGGGGCTGAGGTGGTGGTCATGTCAGGAAGAGGGCCCCCATTCCGTGAGGACTTGGCTGAACCCCCAGCTCGATTCCATCTCACAGATGAGAAAGTGCTGGGCTATAAACATGAACACTGATTGAGGCAGGCTGGATCCAGGACTGAGAGTGGGGCTCGGTGACTACCGCCCAGCTCCCATGGGACACGGGGTCTCTGGGCTCAGCATCATGACACCTGGGGGACCGTGTCCAAGCAGAGTGAATCCAGGCCGGGAAGGGCTGCTCAGACACACAGGAAGCCCCGTTTTCCCACCCCCACCCCAGACTATCCAAGGTCGGTACCTCAGCTCCCCCACCCCCGTAGCACCCATGTGTCTCAGGAGCCTCCCACTGCCCCCTGCCATCCCACACCCACCCTGGGGCCCTACAACTCGTCTCGCATCTTGTCGCCCTTTGGCCGGACTAGGCGCCCGATGAACAGCAGAGAGCCGCTCTGGGTGTCTCGAACCAGGAAGATGAAGGGGTGGTCGGCGTAGAAGAGCTTGGGGCTGCGCAGCTCCTCACGCCCGTAGATGTCCTGGTCGAAGGGGTTGCCGTCCGTGTCCCACTCAAAGGCAGTGGCGTGGAACACGCTGGCCAGGTACAGGTCCTTCTTGCCCGACATGCGAGACAGGTCTGCCTTGTTCTTGTCGATGGCCTCAGTCAGACCCAGCCCAGCCAAGTGTTTCTGTAGAACCAGGTGGATGATGGTGAAGCCATGGTAGGCAAAGTTCCTAGACCCTTACCCTCCACCCACACCACCCACTGTCTCTCCTCTTCTCTGAGCAGAAGTTACCATTCCCTGGCCACCTTCTGTGTGCCAGACATGGTGTGGAAACTACAAACCACTTTCCTAATTCACGACAGCCCTGCAAGAGCTTCCAATCACCACTTCACAGATGAAGAAACCAAGACTCAGGGGGAAAAGGCAGAATATATGCCTGGACCCGCTGAGCAATCTTGACCTGTGGTAGGAGTAGTAAACAGCCAACATCGGCCTCCCCTGGGGGCTTATATGAAATGCAAGTTTCCTGATCCAGCCCAGAGCCTCTGGATCACAGTGTCTGTAGGTGGACCAGGAACCCTCCTTAACCAACTCTCCAGGTAATTCTTGACACACTCATGTTTGAGAAAGACTGACCTAAGGACAGCTCTGACCACATCACTCTGGGGCTTAAAACCTTTCCAGAGTGATATGAAAGGGATTTGCTTCAAGATAATCTGATGGGTGTGATAGTTGATGTTGAGTGATGGATACATGAGGGTTCCTTACATTAATCTATTTTTAATATATGTTAATGTATTTCCATAGTATTTCAAAAGTTAAAACACACACACACTCACTCTCTCTCTCTCTTCTCGCTCTCTCTTTCCAAGGCTCTGCATAGCCCCCTGGAAGCCAAGGACAAGCTCTTTACTAGGAACTATGCTTGCATCAGAGTTTCACCCCCTAGCATGTACCACTCTGCTCTGCATGCAACAGCTTTCCTGAAACTGCCTCCTCAATAGCATCCTTGCGTCTACACTGTCTCTGTAAGGCCCTTTAGACGCCATGTCTTCTGGGGAGCCTTCCCAGCCCCACAAGACTGGAGCCATGCAGCCCCGGCCTCGCTCTATCAGTGCGTGGTCCTGTCGTCTCTCCCACCTGGCTCAGTGCTCCCTCAAGGCAGGGTCCATGTTCGGGGCTCACCCTGCTCAGTGCAGAAGAGGCGCTGGGAAGGAACGGTCGGCTGAGTGAACAGCAGCCCTCAGGGCCCAGCTTCTGGAGGACATGCACTTACTTCCTCAGCACGGCCAAACCGGCCTGACACCTAGGGGCCTGAGAGTCCGGGTGTCCCAAGAGAGGCATTCGAGGCCCAGCTATTCCGGTCCCCATGACTGCACAAATTACCCACTCGGAATTTTCCACCTCAGTCTACTGTAGGGTGGTAGACAGTGTGTCCACCCAGGGTGCCAGGAAAACACGGGAGAAAGCAGAGGAGTCAGGTGATGGCAACTGCAGCACAGGCTGGGGGAGTGTCAGGACAAGCCCAGGAGGGAGACGGGTGTGGCTGCTCTCTGGAAACCTCATGCTGTCTACTGCACAGACCACACAAGTTCTACCAGTCTCCAGCTTGGAGTCTAAGCCCCATCTCATCTCAAGCTTTCTCCTCCCCACTCCCTCAGCAGCAAGTCTGAATCAATTCTGCAGGCAAGGGATCGCCTACAGAACCATTTCTGGAACCTAAGGGAGGAATGAGATGAAAGTTTTCCCTTTTGAACAGAGAAAAAAAAAAAATCTCTCCTGATTGACAAAAAGGCCACCCTGAGTCTTCACCTGAGAACTGTAGCCCCAGCACTTACTAGCCAGGGTAACCTGAGCAAGTCACTGCTTCTCTCTGAGCTGCTGCCCACCACCCAGGGTGGTCATGAGGGGGAAACGATGCTTAGCAGGTTGGTTAAGTTTCCAGCCAAGTGACTCAGAGCTGAAAGCTATTATTAGTCTTACTAGTGCATGGGGAACAATCCTCCAGCTTGAATAGTGGAGGCATACCCTAGAGACATTGAGGGTTTGGTTCCAGACCACCACAATAAAGTGAATATTGCAATAAAGTGAGTCACACAGATTTTTTGCTTTCCCGATGCATATAAATGTTATGTCTGCACTATAGCCTATTAAGTCCGCAACAGCATTATCCCTTAAAACAATGTATGTGCCTTAATTAAAAATATTTTATTGCTAAAAATGCTAACCATCATCTGAGTCTTTAGGGAGCTGTAATCTTTTGCTGGTGGGGGGTTTGAAATATTGAGAGAATTACCAAAATGGGACCCAGAGACATGAACTGAGCAAACACTGTTGGAAAAGTGGAGCCAGACCTGCTTGATGTAGAGTTGCCATAAATCTTCAAATATTTGTAAAAAAAAAAAAAAAAAAAAAAAAAGTGCAATAAAGAAAAGCACAATAAAATGAGGTATGCCTATACCTTGTGCCGAGAGGCAGCGCAGCCTAAGATTAAGGACATGTCTTGGTGCTAAATGTCTGAGTTAGTGGCTGTATGACTCTGGATAAGCCACTATTTACCTTTTCTGAGACTCAGTTTCCTCATCTGTAAGATAAGGCTGATAGTCCTGCCTAATATGGTGTTGAGGATTAAGAATTTAATACACACAGAGTGCTTAGGAAGTGTGCCTGGCATATAGCAGGTGCTCAATTATACTTAAGTACTGATGCTGTCACCATCTTCCCAAAGGCAGGGACCATGCCCCCCTCCCTCAGCACAGCCCAGTACTGCCTGGACACCAGAGGGGCTCAGGACAGACCCACTGAGCTGGTGACAGACCACCCCCCTCCCCAACTCTAAGCCCTGCAGGCCCCTGAGTTGGGCCTCCCCTCACCTGCAGGTCGTGGGTCACCTCCACGACTCCCTTGGGCAGGGAGATGGCCACAGCCTTCTTCTGCATCTTGCCCATCCAGACCTTCAGCTGCTCTTTGGTCAGCAGCTTTTCCAGGCGCTCAAGGGGCTCCACGTGGTGGGGCATGATGATGATGAGGCTGGACAGCTTGTGCGCCAGCGGCATCTCCACCATCTGCAGCTTCTCCTTCTCGTCATCATAGTAGTTGTAGAGACCTGGGAGAAAAGCCGAAAGGGTCCTGGGCATGCTGTGGGGTGAGGCTGGGCCAGGCCCTAAGCACCCTCGGGCCCCCACATTGCCCACCCGCC
>SJYX01018684.1:215948-243764 GCA_006410675.1 Oreotragus oreotragus
TGCCCACCCACCCGGCCCACCTTACTCTGCAAGGCACCTACCTGTCCGGTGCATCATGGTGACACCCACGGTATAGGAACGGGTCACCATGAAGCCTCGGTTGTCCACCATCTTGTGGTGGAATCTCTCGTCCCAGTGCGCTGTAGCAGGAAATAGAACACAAGATCAGAAATAGATGCGCTGCTCCCCTTACCCTGTTAAGACATTCACCCAACTGAATATCCCGGATGATTCACCCCTGCCACAAGCCTTCGTTCCAGTCTTTGGGGCTCGGCTGCAGCCCACCTCCTCTCTGAGCACCCAGTCCCAAGTACATGTTCCTGCTTTCGGAATGGGGACATGCTGCCTGAAGACAGGGCTCTCTGCACATAGTCAGGGCCTGGCAGTTTCCACATGACAGGAAATATCTCCAGAGGACCCTCAGTCCAGCCACTGCCATGTCCGCCTCTGTCCTGACCCCTGCCAGGCATTTGGGCAGCACGTGCTGAGCTGAACTCCCCACACCCCCTGCCAGCTGAAGTTTGTGCCCCAAGATTGCCTTTAATTCTTGTCTGCAAGCCCTGTCCCTGTGACCAAAAAACACGACCCCAAAAACCTTTCATATGTGACAGTGGCCTGAGTCCTGACCAATGTCACATCCAGACCTGTGTTCAAATTCAGTCTCAGTCACTAACTGGCTGCAAGACCTTTCACCGCTCCTATCTCGGTCCCCTCATTTGTCAAACAGGGGCACCTCATCCTCATAGCAGCCTGTAAGAGCAACAATGCTATCCATATAGGTACTCAGAAGTACACATTAAGCCCCAATCAAATCTTCAATTCAAGATGCACTTGGACATGAGTCTGGGTTCTCTCCTAGCTCAGCCTGTTTTATCACCTATGGAATGGAGGTAACACCTCCTACCCTCAAAGTTGCTTTGAGCATTAGGCATGATCACAGGTGTAGAGCCAGCTCATTACTGAGGCAGAAATGATCACTGAATTTAATTCCAAGACAATCAACAGCACTCTGATGTGATGCAACACATCCTGTGGAGTCCTTCGGCTGGGCTTGTATCTGTGTCCCATTCCTTTGGACACAACACTGTGCTGTGCTGTGCTGTGCTGAGTCGCTCAGTCGTGTCTGACTCTGCGACCCCATGGACTGTAGCCTGCCAGGCTCTTGTGTCCACCAGGATTCTCTAGACAGGAATACTGGAGTGGGTTGCCATGCCCTCCTCCAGGGGATCTTCCTGACCCAGGGATCGAATCCAGGTCTCTCGCACTGTTCTTTACCATCTGAACCACCAGGAAAGCCCAAGAGTACTGGAATGGGTAGCCTATCCCTCCTCCAGGGGAATCTTCCTGACCCAGTAATCCAAGTGAGGTCTCCTGAATTGAAGGCAAATTCTTTACCAGCTGGGCTACCAGGGAAGCCCCAGACACAACACTACACCTCCCTAAACCGAGTCTGTCTTATCTAAAGAGTTCAATAACTGCCTCCCTCCATGTCCACGGGGTGTTGTTAATGAGGACTGGTGCTTAGCACAGAAATACTGATTGATCAGACTTACCGGGGGCGGGGCCTCAGGGAGAGGAGACCCCGCCCACCCTGCCCCGCCCCACCGGACTCACGCTTGAAGAACATGGCATTGACCAGCAGTGCGCCATCGGTGCGCTCCACGTCCTTGGTGACCTCGGGCAGCTTGCCGTCGGTGGTCTGCGCCGCCCACTCGTTGATGGACTGCAGGGCGCTCCGCTTGTCGCGGAAGTTGATCTTGGAGTGCTCACAATTGTAGTGCTGCTTGCTGCTACGCACGAAGTCCTCTGCGAAGCTCACGGAGCTGGGCCCATACAGGCGGCTGCCCAGCTTCCAGGTGACGTTGCGCGCAGTGCTGTTGCTGAGCGAGCGCAGCAGCTCGCCCAGGCCCGCGTGCACCTCATCGTCGCGCAGCTGCTCGGCGCTCAGCACCGCCTTGGCCTGCGACGCCGTGGCCGCCTTGCCGCCCAGCGACACTAGCCCCAGGGACGAGGCCACCACCACGGGTGAGAGCAGGATGTTCTCCACAGCCTGGTCCTTGGCCATGGCCTGGTATAGGCTGAAGGCCAGGCCGGCGCTGCGCTCAGCCAGCGTGGCCGCCTTGGGGCTCAGCTTCTCCGCGGTGCCCGGAGCTGCTGCAGCCGCGGGTTTCTTCACCTCAGCAGCCAGGGCCCTGGCCAGGAGGCAGATGGTGCTGATGAGCAGGAGGGCACGCATGGCTGGGAGGTGGGTTGTGAGCACCGAGGAGGACCTATGAGTGTGGCAGAGAGAGGGCACTCCTGAAGCCCCAGTTGTTCTGCCCCTGCACCCATCCCCACCCTTCTGGCTGCCGCGGAGTCCCCTGGATATGGGAGCGGGGGAGTCCAGAGCTCTGGAGAGCCCAGCCCTAACTCCAGGTTGCCCAAACTGGGGCTCTCCACCTGTCAGATCTCTCAGAGGCCTTCTCTGACTCCTCATCTAAAGCAAGCAAATAGCCACCTCAGCCCTATTTATTTCTTACACTGAACTTAACATTCACACTCATGTGTCTGTTACATACTGTTTCCATCACAGACCTGGAGGTCTGTGTCCTCCAGGAGGGCAGGACACACAGCCTGTCTGGCTCCCCTTTATAGGCCCCTGTGCCCAGCATGCAACAGGCCTCAGCTATTCCTGAATGAACAGAAACCACGGCCACTTGGCCAAACCCAGGCTCTTCAGTTTGCTGAAGATTAGCTCAGATTTCTTACAACCCTGGGACCCTTTTCCAGTGGGCAGGAGAAAGTGGGAGACGAGCTGAGGGTCTGCATGAAACTCAGGGACCTGGACAGAGGATGTCACGCGAGCGGAGGTGCAGTGTTCTTCCCCCATGCCTTCCCCTCTGCGCTGGGATGTTAATGAGTCACCGGTAGGTTCACTGATTAAATGAGAGAACCCAGATGCTCTACTCTGCTGCCCCAAAGGGTGACCTTGAGTCTGAAAATGTGCATGTGTGTGTGTGGCCACCCCTCACTAAGTCTCGGGGTCCCATTTTCCAAGTTGTAAGGGTCTTGGTCTCCATGCCCAGGCCTCTGTCTTGGCAGGACGTCCCTGCCCACCACCCCTCGAGCGGATGGGAAATCCCCAGGACAAAAGCAGGAGGGGGATAGGAGGTGGGGTAGGTTTCCTGAGAGGAAGGATATTAAGGGATAGTGCACGTTACAGCTCAAAGGAACACTGACGCCCCCTCCCGATCACCAGAGGCTGGTAGCCAGATGTATGTTCAGTCTCCCAGGAAGCAGGGGCCACTCAGATTCCATTCTGCGCTCCCATTCCTATCTGGCAGAGATCGCCACACATGCCCATCTACACTGTGGCTTCAGGACTGCCATCCTCAAGCCACAGCTGCCGCAGTGTCCCCTACGACAAGCCCCTCGCCCCTCTCTGGGGCCTCCCATCAGGACAGTCTCTCCACATGGACTTATTTCCACACTCACCCCACTTTGAGATCATTTCCGCCTCTCCTTCAGGCAGCACAAAGGAAGACGAGATGATAGGGCAAAGAAAAGGGCTGGAAGGAACCGTGGTAGAAGCTGGGATCCCACTGTGCTGGCAGATCCCAACTCGTGGTCCTCAAGGTGGGAAACTCAGAATCCTGGTGAACGACCCTCAGTATTTGGGAAGGAGGGAAGGCCACCAAGACCCACAACTGCCTGGGAGAAGGTACCAAAGAGAACTGTAGCCTAAAGTAGGAACTGCACAGGTACGACAGTTTTACCCCATAGAATATCTCTGGGCCCAGGTCACCTTCCTCCCACCTCCCCCCAGGCCTAGAGCCTCAAAGGCAGAGGGCCTATATAATTATTGTACAAACAAGGGCACTTGGACACTTAAGAAAGTAAAATGGTAATCAGTTCAGTTCNAAAAAAAAAAAAGAAAAGTCTGACCACTTCTCAGCAGGTGTATTTGAAGTGTCAGAACACTTGCTAATTCTTGCTGAAACAGCGGGTGGGTTAACTCGTGCCTAACCACGTGGACTGTATGCTCCCCTTAGAAATGAGACACTGGAGGTAGGCATGTGGAGGAGCTGAGAAGACATGTCCATGACAGAGAGGAAGGAAGAAAGGTGACAGCAAGTGGTAGTGAAGGTCAAAATACCGCCCCCTGCCAAGAGGATCTGGAAGGAATGTTTGGTGTGTGCTGCCCAGAGATGCTTCTACAGGGCCCTGGGAGCGCAGAGATGGTCAGACTTCTGACAGGGCCCACGGAGGGTCTCCAGGGAGTCAGTAACCTTTGAGACAGGCTTTGAAGGATGAGTAGGGCACCCATGGGCAGAGGTGAGGGAGGCATGATGCCAGCAGAAGAGGCTGCAGGCGTGAAAGGAGAGGGAGGGAAGTCCAGGGGAGGCATAAGTCAAGCTCTGGGGAGAGGAGGGAAATTGGAGGAGTGGGAGAGGCGAAACCAGCTGATCTGCTCCTGCAAAAACATTCACTGAAGAAGCGAAAAAGAATAAACCATTCACTGACCTCAGGGCCTCCCCATCAGCCTCTCCTTCCAGCCTCTCTGAGCAGTTCAGCCCAGAGCCTGGCAGCCAGGCCTTCCTCCATCTCACCACTCCCCTGCCCCCCACTCCCCAGGCCTCTCACTGTGTCCCAGGTTCCCACGGCCCTCCCAGTGGCCACATCTCTGTTCATGCCAGGCCTCTTTTCCAGAATGCCTCTTCCTCCCTTTCCTACCCGCCTCTAGCACCTCTTCTTCCAGGAGTCTCCACTGACCGCTTCAGCTCAGCCTGATCCCCAGGTTGTATAGCGTAATAGAAATAATCGGGCTTCAGGGGACTTTCTTGGTGGTCCAGGGGTAAAGAATCTGCCTTCCAAAGTGGGGGACGGGGGTTGGATCCTCAGTTGGGGAACTAAGATCCCACATGCCGCAGGGCAACCAAGCCTGTGTGCGACAGCTAGAGAGAAGCTCTTGAGCTGCACCTAAAGATCTTGCATGCCCAACTAAGACCCAATGTAGCCAAATAAATAAATATTTTTAATTTTAAAAAAATCAGGCTTTAAAGTTGTAGAGATCTGAGTTCAAATCCCATCTCTGCAGTATGATCTTGAGTTACTTGCCGTCTCTTTTTAATAGTTAGTATTTCTCAGCTACATATTGCCAAAGTACCATGGGTTACTGGGCAAATTCATTCTCATTTCGTTATCACCATGACTCTATGAGGTATGTACTGTTATCATTCCCATCTTATTAGTGAGAAAACTGAAACTCACAGAAGTTAAGCAAATTCTGTTAAGAATTAAATGAGACTATACACAGCAACTGTTCCAAGGTCACACAGCTAGGAGTGGCAGAGCTGCGTTTCCGGTCTGGTCTGCCAGGCTCCAATGTCTCTGCCACTAAGCACCAAAGGACCCAGTGAATCACTTCCTTTGAATGAGCATTTATTAGGCACCTCCTATGTGCCAGGGGTATACTGGGTCTGGAGATGTGGCAGGGCTCAAGCAGACAAGGGCCCACGTCCAAAGAGGCTTTAGCTGGAATCTGTTTCCTCCTCCATAAGATGCAGGATAATGAGCCCTGGGTACATAAACTGGAGTAAAGATTATGTAGGACCCCATGGGTTACTGACTCCCTCCTACAAACCAGAGGACCTCGTGTGTATTGACCCCTCTCCTCCACAGCCAGCAGACCTGCACTGCCATACTTGCCAGTCTGTCACTGACCTGCTAGGTGGCCTTGGGCAGGTCATGTTATTCTCTAAGCCCCAGTTTTCTCATCTATAACTTGGGGCTACCAAGTTAGTAGTAATAGCCACCCCTGAGGGAGGCTCTAAGAATTAAATGAGACTATACACAGCATTGCTGGGCACGCAGTTGGTGCTCAACAGAAAGTTAATCCCCATCTCTTCACACTTGCACTCACACCCAGGACACACATAGTGAAGCAAGGTCATTGTTTCTCTGAGACTTAACAAACATCGTGGTGGAAATAACAGAGAGGTCCCTTCAACGGCCTCAAGGTGGCAAGAAAGCGCCACACAGGACTGTGATGGGCCATCAGGGGCACTGACAAGGCTGGTCCAACCCTGACCTATCTACCCACCTCCGCCACCTGCCCTGCCATCCCTCACTGTGAAGTGAGAGCACAGACCTCTCACTACCCTCCCACCTGTGCCCAGACGGAGGCAGGTGGCCTCAGGGCCCCCTTGGTGTCATCTGGGCAGCCCCACTCAGCCCTGGCTTCCTTCACTGTCCCATGCCCACCTGCTAGGGGCGCCGTTGCAGGCTGAGCTTTGGGTCTAGGAGTCCTAAATTCTAGTCCAGTCTCCCCATCTCTGAGCTATACCTGTGGGATTAGGAAGACTTCCCACCTAACAGGGCTATTATGGGGATTAAGTGGGATAACATATAGAGACTGTAAGGTTATACACCTTTATTATTAAAATCTGGCCAGTTCCTTTCCAACCCTTCCCATGTGGCATGGAGGAAGAACTCTTCAATGACTAGGAACATTTCCCAGCTCAGCCCCACTGGCTGGGGAACCTCAGGTAGATCACTTAATCTCTCTCAGCCTTGGTTATCTCATCTGTAAAATAGGAATAATCCCTACCTAGCCAAGGTGTCAGGAAACTGGGATAAAACATATATATTAAGTGACTGACATGGTGTTTGGCACATAGTAGTCAGATATGACTGAAGCAACTTAGCAGCAGCAGCAGCAGAAGCAAAATACAGAGGTAGGATCAGCTGGTATTATTAAAATCATTATTCTGATCAAGAAATGCCTACTTACCCTTCAAGGCCTGTTTACCCCATGTCACTTCCTCTTGGGATCTCCCTTGATCTCCCCATGGCAGTTCCCTTCTAACACAGATCTTTCACTTACTAACACATGTTTTGAGTCTTATGTGTGTGTGTGAGGCACTGAATTTGGGTGCAGGACGTAAATAAGATGGACAAGACATGGTTCGTATTCTCACGGAGCTTCCATTCTAGTAGTGGGGACAGACCGTGAATGTGTCAATAGGTAGAAAATTTAGGAGCAGAGTCAATAAAACAAGAAAACAAAGTAACATAGACTTTAGTTTCTTGGTCTCCAAAATCACTGCAGATGGTGACTGCAGCCATGAAATTCAAAGATGCTTGCTCCTTGGGAGAAAAGCTATGACAACTCTAGACAGCATATTAAAAAGCAGAGATTACTTTACCAATAAAGGTCCGTCTAGTCAAGGCTATGGTTTTTCCTGTGGTCATGTTTGGATGTGAGAGTTGGACCCTAAAGAAGCCTGAGCGCCAAAGAATTGATGCTTCTGAACTGTGGTGTTGGAGAAGACTCTTGAGAGTCCCTTGGACTGCAAGGGGATCTAACCAGTCCATCCTAAAGGAAATTAATCCTGAATATTCATCGGAGGGACTGATGCTGAGCCTGAAGCTCCAATACTTTGGCCACCTGAAGCAAAGAACTGACTCATCTGAAAAGACCCTGATGCTGGGAAAGATTGAAGGCAGAAGGCGACAACAGAGGATGAGGTAGTTGGACAGCATCACCCACTCAATGGACGAGTCTGAGCAAGCTCCAGGAGACGGTGAAGGACAGGGAAGCCTGGTGTGCCACAATCCATGGGGTCGCAAAGAGCTGGACACAACTGAGTGATTGAACAACTAACAATCGAAGCTGCTTATATAGTGAGGTTACGGAACGCTTTGTGGAGTAGACATTTAGGCTGGTTTCTGGATGACCAAAAAAAAAAAAACAGCAGTCTTGCAAAGATCTAGAAGAATCATTTTCCAGAAAGAACAACTAGTTCAAGAGCCCTGACGCAGGAGAATAAGCATGCAGGTCTGGAACACGGTGAGCACTGAGCATGCCTGTCACTGTCTCTACGTCTCCACTTCTAGATGAAACCTTTTGAGGGCAGAGATCTAATTTACTGAGTCCACAACGTAGAACAGCCCTGGAGCTCTGAACAGCCGTGGCATTATGGCAATAATGAGAGTGAATCGGCTGGCCCTTCTGCAGCCCATTCACTTCTTGGAGAACTCCACCTAGGTTGCCCAGTCAGGCAGGGACTCCCTTTTGAGACCAACACCACCCAGGGCAGAGGTGTTGGCAAAAGGAAGCGGAAGAGGTGCCCAACGCGAGGTAGTAAGCTGCCCAAAGTCACACAGCCAGCAAGCAGCAGAGATGGGCCATGAACCCAGTGTCCTCTGTTCCTCTGCCTCGCTGGCCACCGGTCTTCTGTCCTGTGCATCCCTCTTGCCCTCTCCCTCCCTGAGCTGTGATGTCAGGAGCCCCAAGCCTCAGAAGAGGTAACCGTTGTGTATCAGGACTCTCCTCAGCTCCTGCTCCAAACCCAAGTACAGAGCAAGGACCCTACAAGCTCCTTCACAAAGTCCTGCCCAGTCAGGGAGCCTGAGCTTGTGCCCTCCGGCCCTGGATGTGGATGAGGTCAGATTGAAAGGAAAGCCTCGGGGCTGAAGACTGGGATCCTGAAGGCAGCAGGACAGCAAAGCCCTGGGTCCAGCCCTGCAGCCTCCACCTCTCCAGGGCAGCCAGAGCCACAATTCCCAGATTCAGCCCACAGTGGGCCTGCCACACAGTATCATCTCGTTATCTGCCAGGATGCGGGGGGCTGGCAAGGACTATTAGTAGCAAACAGGGCTTAACAGAAGGAGCCCTTGTCCCCAGGGAAGAATGGCATGGTAACCTCTGATCTAGTCACCTTCCATGATCCAACAAAATTTCACTGGAAAAGTTTTATTGAAAAAAAAAAAAATTGTACAAATAAGTTCTTGGTTTGACAGCAACAAAGGCTCATTTCCCCACTTTCCTCCCCTTTTTTGAAAATCTATAAAAGGAAAAAAACAACGTTCATCCCCATGATACCTGACCGGAGTCTGCCCAAACCCACCCCCCTCCATGAGCTATTTCTTAACCCCCTCTCTGGGGTCAGACTCACTGTGGGAGTACCTGTCCCAGGGGCTGCAGCACCTAGTTTTATAGATGAGGGAAGTTGGGAGAAGATTGGGAGGGGGCTGAGGTGGTGGTCATGTCAGGAAGAGGGCCCCCATTCCGTGAGGACTTGGCTGAACCCCCAGCTCGATTCCATCTCACAGATGAGAAAGTGCTGGGCTATAAACATGAACACTGATTGAGGCAGGCTGGATCCAGGACTGAGAGTGGGGCTCGGTGACTACCGCCCAGCTCCCATGGGACACGGGGTCTCTGGGCTCAGCATCATGACACCTGGGGGACCGTGTCCAAGCAGAGTGAATCCAGGCCGGGAAGGGCTGCTCAGACACACAGGAAGCCCCGTTTTCCCACCCCCACCCCAGACTATCCAAGGTCGGTACCTCAGCTCCCCCACCCCCGTAGCACCCATGTGTCTCAGGAGCCTCCCACTGCCCCCTGCCATCCCACACCCACCCTGGGGCCCTACAACTCGTCTCGCATCTTGTCGCCCTTTGGCCGGACTAGGCGCCCGATGAACAGCAGAGAGCCGCTCTGGGTGTCTCGAACCAGGAAGATGAAGGGGTGGTCGGCGTAGAAGAGCTTGGGGCTGCGCAGCTCCTCACGCCCGTAGATGTCCTGGTCGAAGGGGTTGCCGTCCGTGTCCCACTCAAAGGCAGTGGCGTGGAACACGCTGGCCAGGTACAGGTCCTTCTTGCCCGACATGCGAGACAGGTCTGCCTTGTTCTTGTCGATGGCCTCGGTCAGACCCAGCCCAGCCAAGTGTTTCTGTAGAACCAGGTGGATGATGGTGAAGCCATGGTAGGCAAAGTTCCTAGACCCTTACCCTCCACCCACACCACCCACTGTCTCTCCTCTTCTCTGAGCAGAAGTTACCATTCCCTGGCCACCTTCTGTGTGCCAGACATGGTGTGGAAACTACAAACCACTTTCCTAATTCACGACANTGGGGCCCCCTGCCAGCCCCCTCCTCTCCTTTCTCTTAGGGGAGGTGGTCAGAGGTTGGGAGGCAGCACCCTTCTCCATCTTCAGTTTATCCCGAACACCTTGGAGCTCAACCTTAGTGACCGCCTTAACAGGAAGAGTGGCAGCCAGTTCCTGTACCTGATCTTACCCCAGGAAGGTCTTGGAGACACCTGGGGAACACCAGGTAGTCTGGCTGGGCCTGAAAGGGTGCACAGGGAGAATACCCTGGCTGACCTTTAGTTAATATGCTGTGTGACCCTAAGGAAGTTACTTTCCTTTCTGGGCCTCATTTCCTTTGTGAAATGTCATCCCTTGCCTCCTTTCCTTGTCTATCTCTGTCTCTCTCTCCTTGGTCATCCCTACCCTATCTGAGTCCCCTCCCACAGGTCTCACTATCAGCTCCTCTCCCCCACCCTCCCACAACTGATAGCCTCTGGAGCTCTGAGCTAAGCTGGGGTATTCATTTCTGTTCCAGGTGCAGAAGACACAGCCAAGAACAGGAAAAAGTCCCTGCTCTTGGGGTGAATATTCCTAGGAGGGTCTGTGTGTGCGTGCTAAGTCACTTCAATCATGTCTCACTCTATGTGACCCCATGGACTGTAGCCTGCCAGGCTTCTCTGTCCATGGGGATTCTCCAGAAAAGAATACTAGAGAATGCCCTCCTCCAGGGGATCTTCCCAACCCAGGGATCGAACCCACATCTCTTAGGCCTCCTACCTTGGCAGGCAGGTTCTTTACCACTAGCACCACCTGGGAAGCCCTCTTAGGAGGGTATGCACATCTTAGCAGGGAACTTGAGAAGGCAGATTATTTAGGACATCCCCACCCCAAATCTTTAACAGGGAAATCATAGATAACCCCATGGGCCCAGTATGGAGAGGAAGGGACAGAATAGAGACAGTTCACTCACTCACTCACTCATTCAGTCAGTCAACAAACTGTGCTGAGTATCCTTATTCCAGGTGCATCTCTGGATCTTGGGGAGTAAACTTAGGCCCACACTCAGCAGATGAATCATTCGGGTCCCTAGCAGCAGAGGTGAGGGGCTGTTCTGGCCACCCCAGCCAGGTGCTGGTGGTGACTAATTTCTCAGGCTGACTTAGGCTGCTGGTGTTCGCAATCTGATTACAAGGACTGTGGGAAATCTTAGATCCCAAGAGCTTTAGTCTCTTCAGATCAAAGTCAGAGAATCAGAGATTACTAGAATCTTAAGGTGGTCATCAAAGAATATGATATTCCTGTGGGATCTTTGAATTCATCTAAGGAATCTTAGAATGTTAAATCTCAGTCAGGGACTTCCCTGGTGGTTCAGTGGTTAAAAACCCTCCTTGTGATGCAGGGAACAAGGGTTCGATCCCTGTTCAGGGAACTGAGATCCAACATGCCTCGCCTCAACTACTGAGCCCACCCGCCACAACTAGAGTCCTTGTGCCTAACGAAAGATTGTGCATAATGCAGTGAAGGTCCCACATGCTGCAGCTAAGACCCAATACAGCCAAATAAATACATTTTTTAAAGACTCACAGTCAAAGAATCTTAGAATAAAAATATTGAGGACTCTGGACTGCGAGGCATCTTAGAGGTCATGAGTTCTTGCCTGCAGCTGCAGGCAGAAGTCCTTCCTGAACCCCAACAGGCAAGAATCCCAAAAAGGCAAGCACCCAGGCTCCTCCAAGAAGAGGGAGCTCACCTCCCTCGTAGGCAAGCCAGCATCCTTTTCTTTGGACAGGTCTGATCATTGACAGTCTTAGCCTCGGGGTTGTGTCCATATCTTTGACCTGGCTTCCCTGGTTTTCATGTATTTCCTCCTGCCTTGTCTGTGTGTTGCTTTTAAGAAGTCCTTGCTATTCGAGGAAACTGAGGAAACCACCTGGGTCCCAGGCCAGTCCACCCTCTAGCCCACCCCCCATCCCACCCTCAGTTTGGACCTCGGGTGGTAACTGACCAGTCAGCTAGTGAAGTGAAAGTTGCAAAGCAGCCTGGGAGTGAAAGCTCTAAAGCTAAAGCTCTTGGGATCTAAGATTTCCCACAGTCCTTGTAATCAGACTGTGAACACCAGCAGCCTTTGCATCTCTTTGCGAGCCCATGGACTATACAGTCCATGGAATTCTCCAGGCCGGAATCCTGGAGTGGGTAGCCTTTCCCTTCTCCAGGGGATCTTCCCAACCCAGGGATCAAACCCAGGTCCTCCACATTACAGGCGGATGGCTCAGATGGTAAACTGTCTGCCTAGAATGCAGGAGAGCCGGGTTCGATCCCTGGGTCGGGAAGATCCTCTGGAGAAGGAAACGGCAATCCACTCCAGTACTCTTGCCTGGAAAATCCCATGAATGAAGGAGTGTGGTAGGCTACAGTCCATGGGGTTGCAAAGAGTCAGACACAGCTGAGTCTTCACTTGGTCTTTACCAGCTGAGCCATAAGGGAAGCCTGGCCAGTCAGCTAAGGGTCCATCAAAGCTAATAGAAAGGAGATGTTTGCCTTGATTACCAGCAGGTCCAGATGTCTGAATCCCACAGAGATTACCTTTGCTCTACACCTTTCCTCGAAACTCTTAGCTCTCCGAGGCCTCACCAGAACTCTGGGAGGAAGCTGAGTGCTACAACTCTCAGAGACCGCACCTAGGGGGCAGGGTAAACTGAAGTGCATGCTGTTAGATAAGCCCAGTACCTTAGAAGGTCAGAGTAGAAAGGACCAATGCCCTCCATATACAAATAGGGAAGCTGAGGCTTGGGGGAGGGCACTGGAGGCCCTCTCCCGGTCTTACTAGACTCCACCTTAGCTCAGACTGGGTCAGAAGCTTCCTCTATGGCATTCTGCTGCCTTATCTCTTGTGTCATCAGCCTATAATGTCCCTGAATGTCACTGGCGATTTTGGATGGGCAGAGATTTCTTCTCCCTCTTAGTCCCCAGTACCCAGCACAGAGTATGCCCAGAAAAGGCACACGATGAACCATGGCCAGTGAGTGAGTGATGGGAAGTGTCTGCCTGAGTAGCTGGACTCCAATCACAGCCTCCCTGCAACCTCCCTGAAGAAAAAAAAGGCAACGGCTCCTTTAAATTTCCAACATCAGCAAAAAAGTTTCAAGAGCCTTTGCCACAGTATTCTTAGCTCTGAGCCCAGCCCTGGCCTTGCTGACTGCAGCCCTTCCCCCACACTCCCAGGCTGCACTTTCTGGGAAAAGCACTCTTTGGAAGGAGGAAAGAATCTGAAATGCAGAGAAATTCTTGAGCATTTCAGGTGTGTGTTCCTCCTAAGTCCCCGCTCCCAGCAAGAGCCCACCCACCCCACCCCACCCTCAACAAGGGCTCAGCTGGAAATCCTAGGGACCAAGCGGTGTGGTCAGGAGGAAGTAGTAAACCGAGGAATGCAACTTCATCCACATTGTACAGAAAGGAAAAAGAAAACTGGGCCCCAGAGAGGGCCAGCAATTTGCCCAAGGTCACACAGCAGTTCAGAGGTGGGTCTAGACCAGAGCCCAGGCCCTGGCCCTCAGCCCTCCTACTCCCACATCATCTCTAGCTGAGGCTTCCAGGTAGGCAGGCCCAGTTCCACCAGGTATTGCAGAAACAGCTGTCTTTAGCCCCAGTGGCTACATTCAGGCAGTCTTCACCCTATAGAATTCTAGGACAGAAACTAACATTTTAAGTGCCCTGTTTGTTCATGTTATCATATTTAACACTCTCAGGTTAAGTTGAATGGTTCCATTTTAAATACAAAAAAACTGAGGCTAGGTTCAAGCCCTTATAGCAAATTGCAGTTAGAACTGGGATTTGAGTTGTTTGTCCACAGTAGATGGGGAGTGGGGGCAGGGAAAGGATAAGAAGGTGACATTCATGGGGCACTTTGAATGCTGTGGCCAGGCACCCTAAACAGTATCTCACTTTTAACTGTAGGGTGTTAATTGGAAGGAAGTGTCATCCTTTTCTTCTTTTTACAGAGGACCAGACTGTGGCCAAGAAAGGCTGGGATGACCAGCCCCTGGTGGGTCCTCTCCCTGGGAAACCAGGGCTGCCGCCAGCAGTTCTCTGAGATGCTGTCCAGAAGCCAAGAATGTGCTCGCAGTCCCAAGCATGAGTCAGGGAAATGCAATTTCTGCAAGCTCTGATGCTCTCTCGTGGAGTGTGGGGCCTTCTGACCCAAAGGGCTGTCCTGTGAGCTGCCACGTTGGAGGGTGGGAAGCCCGTGATGGGTGGACCAACACATGATTCCTCCCTCCTCCTCCCAGAGCAAGCCCCACCCCGACCCTCCTACAGTCCTCCTGGTGCCTGACACCCGACAGGGCGCCCAGGAGACATGCCCACTGGCACACGTGTGTACACCTGCCCGCTGCAGCCCCTTCACGCAATCCACATGTACACATGTCTGCCTAACTCTTTGGCAACACAAACGCCCTCACATGTGGCACACATGCCTGATAGGTACCTGTACGCTGGCTCAGGCTCAAGGGGAGGAGGGGAGGACACAGAGCAGAGCTGGGCTCCTTCACCCCTTACTAGCTGTGAAGCCTTGGGGAAGTCACTTTCCCTCTCTGGGCTTCAGTTCTCAGTTGTAAAATGAGAGAGTGTAACTTCTCCTTGGCCTCCCACCTCCTGCCAGTTGACATTCCCTCCTGCCTTCACCCCCAAACCTGAAGACATTTCCTGAGCGTCTACTGTGTGTGGGGTGGCCAAAACCCAACAAGGCAGGGATGCAGTTCCCACTGGGAAATGGAATGAGCCAGGTGCAGAACACAGGACAGGTCCCCTGATGCCAGCCCAGGGCTTGGTCCACTGCACCTGCTCAAAACCCTTCTGTGGCTCCTAGTGGCCCCCTTGGACAAGCCCCTGATGCTGGGAATGATTGAGGGCAGGAGGAGAAGGGGGTTGAGGAGGAGATGCTTAGATGACATCATCAGCTCAATGGACATGAGGCTGAACAAACTCGGGGAGATGGTGAAGGACAGTGAAGCCTGGTGTGCTGTAGTCTATGCGGTCGCAAAAAGTCAGGCACGACTCAGTGACTGAACAACAAGTGGCCCCAGGAGAAAGTCCAAGCCCCTTTGCGGCCCTTTGTGCCAAGCCAGTTTGCAAGTACAGCTACCTGGGGCTCCTGGTGAGAGACATTGTCTTCCTAGGGCCAGAGCAAGGGAGGATGCTGTTAAGAAAGCTCAGCTTTGGGACTGGGAGCTCTCTTCCTTCTGCCAATCTCCCTTCCCCAGGCCGCCTCTGGCAACCTATGGAAACGGCTCCAGCTGCCAGGCTGGAGAACTGGTAGCATGGTCAGGTGGCTATGACATGCCTTCTCGCCTTTCCCTTCCCCTGTTGCCCCTCTTCCCACCCACTTACCCAGCACCCAGATCTTCTTTTCTCCCCCAGTAACGCTGGCAACTGTAACAATAGGGATGCCCAGATCAGCTGTAGGGCTGCCTTCCCTGTCTTAGGGTCTCTGACACTCAGGAAAGGGCCCCTGAGCTCTGACCACCCCACTCCCAGCCCTAATCTGCCTCAGTCCAGTATAGCCATCCTGGCATTATGGAATATGAGAAGCCCTGGCTTGGGGGTCAGGAGATCTGGAATCCTGGCCCAGCTCTGCTGTGTTTTAGCTGTGTGCCCGTGGTCTAGCCCCCAACCTCTGATACATAGGAATGATGAACTGGAGGATGACGAGAAGCACAAATGAAACAAGTTGGAAAGCACTTTGAGAACTGCACGTTAGGATCTCTGCTCACCTCTTCATCACCTGGTCAAATCCTTTGTAACTTTGGTCTCCCCTGGTGGTCCAGTGGCCAAGACTCCATGCTCCCAATGCAGGGGGCCTGGGTTCAATCCCTGCAGAAGCTAGATCCCACACACCGCAACTAGGACCCAGAGCAGGCAAATAATTAAAAAATAAATAAAATTTTAAAATCCTTCCTAACATTTAGAAGCCACTTGCGACCATTCCGGCTCTGTCCATCCTGTCATTTCCACTCACATCTGGCCTTGCACAGACACAAGAGGGTAGCAAAGGGCTGGAATGGGATCTTTCAGGGGAGACAGAGGCCGAGGTGGCAGCCCAGCAAAGGAGGAAGAACCCAGCCCGGAAGTCAGGAAGCCTGGGTGCCACCTCTCAGCCAGTGACCTTGGAAAGCCACTGCACCTCTCTGTGCCTTTGTTTCCTCACCTGTAACATGAAGAAATGAGCAGGATCTGGAAGGATCTGAGGGATTTCATTTTAAACAGGAAGAAGGTTTCCTCCGGGTGTTGGCAGGAGAAATGGGCACACTCTTTCTAGAAGGCAGTTTACACTGGGAGCTTTAAACAGTGTACTGAACAACTCCCGGCAGCATTGTTTGCAATTGCGAAACTTGGAAAAAACCTTACTTTTCATCAGTAGGAGATGGGAAGACCAGGAGAAACAAAAAGTGAGGAAGTTATTTATGTCTTGATATTGATTCCAATCTCAGAGCTGAACTGAAGGCAAATGTTACTTAGATCAATACAGACAGTCCCAGTATTAGGATAGAAACTGGTAACATTCCTTGATGGCCGGGGAAGGACTGGATGGGAGAGGGAGAGGGGGAGGGGTAAGGCTCTCTGCCATCCGGTATGAATTCGGAGGCTACGTGAATGCATTTCCTATTCACAAATGTTGAAGTCTTATTTGTTCTTTAAAAAATTGTTTTATTTTAAAAAATCAAAACTATATTGAAGCATAGTTGATCTACAATGTCATGTTAGTATCAGGTGTACAGCACAGTGATTCAGTAAGACGTATATAGGGAGGCAGGTTTCCCTGGTGGTTCAGATGATAAAGAATCCACCTGCAAAGCAAGAACCCCTGGGTTGGGAAGATCTCCTGGAGAAGGGAATGGATACTACTCCATAATTCTTGCCTGGAGCGGGCAGAGTAGCCTCGCAGGGCTCTACAGCCCATGGGCTCACGAAGAGTCAGACATTATTGAGTAACTGAACACACACATATATATGTATGGAATATACATCCTTTTTCAGATTTTTTCCTTTGTAGATTATTGCAAAATATTGAGTACAGTTCCCTGTGCTACACAGTAGGTCCTTGTTGGCTATCTATTTTACAATATATATATAGTAGTATATATGTGTTCATCCCAACCTCCTAATCTATCCCCTGCCCTTTCCCCTTTGGTATAAATTTGTTTTCTATGTCTGTGGGTCTATTTCTGTCTTGTTAATAAGTTTATTTGTATCTTTTTTATTTGTTCTATGAGGAGGAAAAAAACAATTTTGAGGAACATAGTATAAGGAAATTATTTTTAAAAAACATGTGCATAGATACATGTACAAAAATGTTCATTATGGCCTTATTTGTGCGTGCAAAGCCATGTCTGACTCTTTGTGACCCCAAGGACTGTAGCCGGACAGGCTCCTCTGTCCATGGAATTCTCCAGGCAAGAATACTGGAGTGGGTTGCCATGCCCTCCTCCAGGGGATCTTCCCAATCCAGGGATCGAACCACCTGTGTCTCCTGCATCTCCTGCACTGCAGGCAGATTCTGTACCCACTGAGCCGTCTGGAAAGCCCTGGCCTCATTTGTAAGAGCGAGACCAGAATTAGAGATAATGTCAGTAAGAGAGGCAAACCGGCAGCCGAAATAAAGGTGGAAGCCATGTTAATCCTTAAGCAGAAGAAGAGAGCTTAATGGACTGGTGGATAAAAAATGGAACAGCTTATAAAACAGCATGTTTATGAAAATTCTATATGCAGAGGCACAGAACTGTGAAAGGGTGTTCACATTTCACCAAAAAGTCAACTGTTAATGCTGCTGCTCCTAAGTCGCTTCATTCGTGCCTGACTCTGTGCAACCTCAGAGACGGCAGCCCATCAGGCTCCGCTGTCCCTGGGATTCTCCAGGCAAGAACACTGGAGTGGGTTGCCGTTTCCTTCTCCAATGCATGAAAGTGAAAAGTGAAAGTGAAGTCGCTCAGTCGTGCCGGACTCTTGGCGACCCCATGAACTGCAGCCTACCAGGCTCCTCCGTCCACGGGATTTTCCAGGCAAGAGTACTGGAGTGGGTTGCCATTGCCTTCTCCAACTTCTGTTAGTAGGTAATTTTCATCTGATTTTTCAACCATTTCTACTCTTTGGAGATTTTTTCTCAGTGAAAGTAAAAGTCACTCAGTCATGTCCAACTCTTTGCAATCCCATGGAATTCTCCAGGCCAGAATACTGGAGTGAGTAGCCATTCCCTTCTCCAGGGGATCTCCCCAACCCAGGGATTGAACCCAGGTCTCCCACATTGCAGGCGGATTCTTTAGCTAAGAATCTTTAGCTAAGATTCTTGAGCTAAGTCCCCAGGGAAGCCCATTCCTCAATGAATGTGTATTTAAAAAGTAGAGAGAGAGATGCATAATATTCATTTTAAAAGGCCAGAAGAAAATACCCTTAAATGACTTAATTCTGTTTTATCTTTGGAGATGGAAATACCTTTTATTTCTGTTTTCAATTCCGTTTCTCTGAATTTTTTAAGTAGCATATATTACTTTTATAATCAGTTTTTAGCTATCAGTAAATAGAGGGTTTCCCTGATGGCTCAGTGGTAAAGTATCTGCCTGCCAATCCAGGAGACATGGGTTTAATCCCTGGATTGGGAAGATCCACCGGAGGAGGAAATGGCAACCCACTCCAGTATTCTCGCCTGGGAAATCCCATGGACAGAGAAGCCTGGTGGGCTACAGTCCATGGGGTCGTGAAGAACTGGGCATGATTAGCAACTAAACAGCAACAACAACAAAGTAAATAGACAAGCAACATTCAGTGGGAGATCAAGCTAGGCCTGAAGCCATGTCTGAGTAGGGGCTGTGACGGGGCCTGGGCCCGGCCCCCTTGTTGCAGCTCTGTGGAAGCTGGGAGGCTGGGGCTGGAGCCCATCTGGCCAGCCAGGCACTTTCTACCCCTACAGGCTTTTGGCCTCAGGCTAAAATAAGCTGAACTGTAACAGGCTTTTATGGCATGCAGCCAGAGCAGGCAAAAGAGTCCTGACAATTTAACCATGTATGGGGACAGCAGTGTGTGCTAAGTCACTTTAGTCGAGTCTGATTCTGTGTGACCCTGTGGACTGTAGCCCCCCAGGCTCCTCTGTCTGTGGGATTCTCGGGGCAAGAATACTGGAATGGGTTGTCATGCTCTCCTTCGGGGGATCTTCCCGACCCAGGGATCAAACTCATCTCTTATGTCTCCTGCATTAGCAGGCAGGTTCTTTACCACTAATGCCACCTGGAACAGAAGGGCAAAGCTGCAGAAAATGGCCAGGCCAGTTTCACAGGAGCTTGGGAGCACCGCCCCCCCTCCACCAGAAGGGAATTTAGTAGGACAGTGACAAGGTCATATTGGAAAGTTAAAGGAGTTCTGTATCTGGTAATCAGAGAGGGACAGAGGGAGGCCAGAGCAGAAAATGTCACAATAACCCAGCACAAAATGCTGGTGCGTCTTTGGAACTTTGCTCCACGTTATGTGGCATCTTGGATGGGAAGGGAGTTTGAGGAGAATGGATACATGTGTATGTATGGCTGAGTCCCTTCACTGTTCACCTAAAACTATCACAACACTATTAATTGCCAATATCTCAATGCAAAATAAAAAATTAAAAGAAAAAGAAGATGCTGATGCCTGGATCCGGGGAGGGGCCACGGGGCCAGAAGCGTCCAGCAGTGGACTGGGGCATCGCGGGCCAGGGAGAAGGAGGCAGGGGGCCTCCCTGGGGTCTGGCTTGGGTCTGCAGGTCCCCTCTGAGATGGAGACTCTAGGCGGAAGCAATGAACTCCGTGGTCTGCAAACTGGAGGCACCCAGGAGACCATAGCATTGGTGAGTCTGGCCCTGAGGGGAGGAAGCCAGGCTGGAGTGGACAGTTGGGAGTCAGGGCACAGGAGAGTGACGGATGCCGTGGGATGGTCAGTGTTGGGGAGGGCAGGCACAGAGGGAGAGAAGAACGGAGGCTGGGGAGAAACAGGCCCAGCCAGGAAGAGCAGGGAATCCCTGCCACCTTCAGGAGGGAGAATCAAGGAGGAGTTGGCAGGGCCTGGGTATACAGGGAGGAAGGCCATGCTGGATGCAATAGAGCCACGATGCCCCCCTCCCCTCCTCCCTCACAGAGAAAGCCAAGGAAGGACCAGACCATGCGGTGATTCCGTGGTGGGTGGGGTGGGTCGGAGCCGGGATCTGTACACTCGGCTGGACCCCATTGGCTGGCGGGCAGGAGCCAGCTCAGGGACAGGACCAGCTGATGCAACGTGGGCCTATCGTTGCAGGCCCTGCCGAGGGGATGCAGCTGTGCTGGCCACTGCCCAGAGGTTCCAGCGGGGAGAGTGGGGGCCGGCTCTCAGGGCAGGCTGGAGCTGTCTGTTCTGGGTCTGCTCTGACTCAGGAGGGAAATACGCCTTTCATGGAAGCACCAAGAGCCCTGGGCTCTCTGCCGGTGCCTGAGGTGGGGGAGGGGCCCCAGAGGATGCTGCTGCTTAGATGTCTTTCTCAGGCTCCACGTTCTCAAGGCCAGATGGGGAGATGGGAGCCCAGGCTAGGCGAGCATCAGGCCCCGGGGTTTCAGTCTGTGCTAAGCCTCTAATGCTGTATGTGACTTTGGGCAAGTTCCTGATCCCTCTGAGCCTCAGCTTGCCCATCTCTTTTGCCAGGACAGAAAGAACTCAAGACTTGGGAGCTGGAGCAGGGGTGGGGGTCACCAGGGGCACAGCTGACCAGTCTGGGCACTCAAACTTGGCACAGGAGAAAGGGAATTATCATTTATTGATGCCTGCTTTGTGCAGGGAGCCACTGCCACGTGGCTCAGATGGTAAAGAATCTGCCTGCAACGCAGGAGACCTGGGTTCAATCCCTGGGTTGAGAACATCCCTGGAGAAGGAAATGGCAACCCACTCCGGTGTTCCTGCCTGGAGAATTCATGGACAGAGGAGCCTAGTGGGTTCCCTGGGGTCCATGGGGTCACAAAGAGTTGGACACAACTGAGTCACTAACACTTTCACTTTGTACAGGGAGCTCTTGTATGCTCTGTTAACTCCCATATCCCTGCTAAGAGGCAGGCATTTTAACTCCCAATCTGCAGATCAAAAAACTGAGCCTCAAAAAGCCCAGGAATGATAGCGCCTGGATTTGAAGCCAGGTTTCCCTGCTTGGGGTCCGGGTTCTGTTTACTGCAGCCAACCAAGGAGTCTCAGACTAGCATCACTGACCCCCATCAGAGCTGTCCCAGGCTGCTACACGCCTCCTCTTTGTTAACCCTGCCCAGGCCCCAGGGTTAGGCCCACAAAGAAGAGGGATTTGGACAAGTGACGGCCAGGTGCGATGGGGTCCCAGGATACAGTTGGCGATCTACAGCAGGGGTCCCCAACCTTTTTGGCACCAGGGATCAATCTCATGGAAAACAGTTTTTCCACAGACCAAGAGTTAGGAGATGGTTTCAGGATAATTCAAACGCATGACATTTCTTGTGCACTTTATTTTCTAATCTAATGCTGCCGCTGATCTCAGGAGGTACTGGCTCAGAAGTTGGGGACCCCTGATCTAAAGGGATAGGCTTCAAGCTCAGGGACACGTAGGCAGTTCCCTCAAACTCCCTGACTCAGAAGCCCTGCCCTGAAAGACTGGCAGGAGTGGGGCCGAGTGTCAGAAAGGTTCTCAGCTATAAGTCTAGGCAAGCTTGGTCCCAGGAACAGGGCAGGAAGCCTGGTTATGGAGCAAAACCATAAGCCCCTGAGGCCAGGTGCCACCCAGCAGCTCAGCGTGGCTTGTACAGAGAACGGTGGGCCAGTGACAGGCCACAGGCAGGGGCCATCACAGGGCAGGGACGAGGCTGCCCTGACAGCAGAGTCCCAGCTGTGGGCGAGTACTGCCTTCCTCCATGTCAGCAGCACTGGCCCATACCCGCCTCCTGCCAGAGGTCTGCCCTGCCACCTGGAATGGGGCTGGGTCTCCCACAGTTTCTCGGGGGAGGGGTGTGGGGGACCAGCAGGCCCAGTGCACACAGCTGGCTCTGCCACCACTGAGCATTTCCAGGGGGGTTTACTAAGGTCCTTCTCAAGAAAGAAGGATTTGCCAAAGGTTTCCTGTTGACATAGAACTCCAAACACCTCGGGTCACTCATTTTCACTAAAAACCAATTATTCTGGAGCAACTCTTCTGAGCCAGGCCCTGTGCTGGGAACATGGAAACAAATCAAATCTGCTCCCCATCCTTAAGCAACAGAGCCCACAGAGGATGATCCGGACTGTGACACAGGGGAGAAGGCAGAGGGCTGCCAGAGGCCATGCAGGGACGGGAAAGCAGGGAAGACTTCCTGGAGGAGGCAGCCTGGGGTGAAGAAGGAGCTCACATCAAGCAAAGAAAGCTTGGGGAGGGTGAAAACAGGGAGGGGCCTCTCCCCAGGTGCACAAAAGCCACAGGAATAAAGATAAGTAATATTTTCAAGCAATATTTTTAAAAGTCAATGTTAAAAAAAAAGATGAAAAAATATCAACATTTTAATAAAGACAGGATTAGGGCCAACTTCATGGGCGTACAACCTGTGCAGTGTGACAGAGCCTGGACTTGGTTGCCATCTTGAAATTCAGAATAAATTTTGAAGGAGGGGCCCCACACACCATGTAGCCGGTCCTGGATAAGAATAAAACAATACCGTGTCAAGTCATGTTGGAGCCTGATAAGAAAAAAACAAAACTGTTTATTTAAAATGTTGATATTTCATTCATCATGGATTTTTTTAGTATTAATTTTGATTTTTAGAAAAATCAGAATAAATTTTGAAGGAGGGGCCCCACACACCATGTAGCCGGTCCTGGATAAGAATAAAACAATACCGTGTCAAGTCATGTTGGAGCCTGATAAGAAAAAAACAAAACTGTTTATTTAAAATGTTGATATTTCATTCATCATGGATTTTTTTAGTATTAATTTTGATTTTTAGAAAATATTACATGAAAAGATTTTTTTATTATTGAGGTTTGTTGTGCCCCTTTTAATCTGCAGCCGGGGTGAATGCCTCACTCACTTCTCCCTGGTCCAGCTTTGAGAGCAGATGAGGCGGAAAGGGCGTCAGACAACTAGAAAGAGGGCTGTCCAGCAGCTGGAAGCCTGCGGGGCCTGGGTCGGAAGGAAGAGGGGACAGGACAGCCTCAGGCACCTCTCAGATCCCACGATCCCTTGCCAGAGATGCAGCTGGCTGTCTTCCCACTGTCAAATCACTGTCCAGAGACATCACGCCCCCATCTGCAAAGTGACAACGATGGTTCCTTTCGGCAGCCTGTCTTCCAGGTTGAGGGACAAAAGAAAAAGGTGCTGAATTTGAAACTGGAGAGCCGCGTCCACTAGAAAGTTCATGCTCGAGTTCTGGGTTAGGGACTCTGCAGCGCCCATGGACATGCAGGGATCCGGTCTCCCACCCTCCATACCCCTCCTTCCATCCTCCAAGCTCCCAAGACCCCTTCTGCCTTTTCATAGCCTCCCCCTCGCCAGTCACAGCTTCTCCCCGCCCTTACCTTCAATGTGCACAAGAGGGAGAGAGCATATTAAGCCTGTTATTTTTTTGGAGAGGGTGCTGCATTGGGTCCTATTTGCAGTATGTGGATTTCGTTCCCTGACTCAGGACTGAACCTGGGCCCCCCCTGTATTGGGGGTGTGGAGCCTTAGCCATTGGACCAGCAGGAAAGTCCCTTAAGCCTTTTATTTTATTTATTCCTTCTTTCACGCAACCAATATTCATAAGGACTCAGGGTGCAAGGACAAAGGAGGGAACAAAAAGGACTTTGCTCTCGGGGAGACGCACATGCGGCTGGAGGAGGCAGGCTATACACTTAGAAACAGATCTGATCATTTCAGATAAATGTAAACGCTGTGAAGAAACCAAAGCCGGTGGTTGCAGGCAGGGAGCTGAGCACTTTACCGCAGGGCCTGAACGATGAGAAGCTGTACTGGTTTCCTATTGCTGATGCAACAAACTACCATAAAGTCAGTGACTTAAAGCAGTAAAGGTGTATCTTCTTATCGTTCTGGGTGTCAGAACGCTAGAATGGATCAGCAGCGCTGCGTTGCTTCTGGAAGCTCTGGGGCAAGTCTGTTTCTCGTCCTTTCCAGTTTCTAGGAAGCTGCCTGCACTCCTTGACCCAAGGCCCCTTCCTCCATGCTCAACGCCAGGAGTGTATCATCTTCACAACTGCCCCTTTCTCTGATCTCTGCTTCTGTCATCACATCTCTGTCTCTGACCCCTGTCCCCTCCTCGCTCATATAAGGACCTTTGTGTTTACACAGGGCCACCAGGTAATCTCTCTGTCTCAAGACCCATCATTTAATCACATCTGCCAAGTGCCTTTTACCATGGCAACTATAACATATGCAGGGATCAGGACCCAGACATCCTTGGGAGTCACTCTCCCGCCTACCAATAAAATCAAACCCCTGAAAGCCTTCGAGTGGAGGAGAGCATCCCTAACAGAGGGAACTACATGTGCAAGGGCCCCAAGGCTAGAACAAATTAGGCATGTCCTCAGAATAGCAAGAAGGCCAACCTTCCAGACAGCAGTGCTCCGGGTAGCCTGACTTTAATTCATTTCATCTGTGGGGCCAGTCTCACCCTTGTAGATGAATGTGGTGTGTTCCAGGAATCCTGGGCAGCCGAGACAGCCCTTAAAGAGCCTCCTCTCGGCACTGAAGGTCATCTCCTCCCTCCCCCTGCTTCTTGCTGGGTGACCCTTCACATGCTTAGCATAAGAGCCTTGGGTGTTTGAAGAAGGTGCCAACCCGGTGCCCCCTGGAGCTGGGGGCTAGAATGACTTTGGTGGAGGAGTGGGCCCAGCCCTTGCTACCTATATATAATCCTGCCCTTTCTTCCCTGCTGAAGGCCAGGATTGTGTGGCCGAGGGCGGGAGGGGGCAGGAAAGGCTGGACCTCGAGTGGTGGCAGCCGCCTTCAATGGCCATATTGTTAGCTCTGGGCTGCAGAGGGGAGGGCATCAGAGTTTGGCTGAATGAGGCATCTGTGCTCACGAGGTTAGGATGCCCAGGTCAGAGGCTCTCCTAGGAGATGCCTCCCACTCCCACTTCTGCCCAGACCCTGCCATTTGGGCTCCTGATACCTCAGGGACCACGGCTATCACTAGCTGGCTAACTGTGCCATGCGCTGTTGGTTGGTGGCCTTTCCTGTTAGACTGTAAACTCTCTGAGAAGTCCAGCAAGTCCCAGTGCCCAGCCCAGGGTTTGGATCAGAGAAGTTGTCCCATCAATACATGGAATGAATGAATGAATGAGACTGTCGTCCTTCTTGCTTTGTCCGAGCACCTCTTCCTGGACCATTGCAGCAGCCTCTTCGCTAGCTCCCCTGTCTCTGGTCTTTCCTCCTGCACACCATTGCCAGAGGGTCAACAGTGAAGGTCTAGCATACCGTCAGCTGAATCCTCCTGAAGCTCCCTGAGACCCTCAGGGTCCAACTAATCCCCTACCAGCCTGGCCAAGTGTTCACCTCCAACTCTCTTCCCCACCTCTGCACTTGTTCTTGAGAACACCTGACTTTTTCCAGCCTGAATGGCCTTGCACTTGTGGATTCCTATATGCAGAATGCACTTACTCCTCTTCTTCCCTCCTGGGTGACCCCTCTCATGGTTCAGGCCTGACTTCCTCCAGCCTTTTCTATGTTCTCACGGGACCTTTGTGGTTACACAGGGCCTCCAGGCAATCTATCTGAAGACCCATCAGTTAATCACATCTGCCAAGTGCCCTTTACCATGGCAGTTAAAACATATGCAGGAGTCCGGACCCAGACATCTTTGGGAGTCATTCTTCTGCCTGCCAACGAAGTCACACCTCCGAAAGCTTTAGAGGAGAGCATTCCAAGCAGAAGGAACTTCATGTGTAAGGGCCCCAAGGCTAGAACAAATTAGGCATGTTCTCAGAACAGTAAAAACCCACTACTCCGTGCTCCCAGCACCCTCTGCACCAATTATAATGGCCAGTTAACACCTCTTTCTCCCTAACCGGACCCTGAGCTTTTCAAGAGCAGACACTGAGCCTGACCCGTATTTTCATCACAGCCAGGGCCCTGGACATGGTCAGGCACAGAGCAAATGCACAGCGCAGGTCTAAGCTCAATTCCAAGACAGTGGGTGCCTTTTACTCCCTCTGGTGGTCATTTTGGGTCACTGCACCTTTCTGGAGACAATTCGTGGACTTCAGTAGAGAAATGGATGCCTGAACTGCGATTCTCAGAATGTATCCCCAGGACCAACAGCATCAGCATCACCTTGGAACTTGTTAAAAATGAAATTCTTGGGCTCCACCCCAGGCCTATGTGATTCAAAAACTCTTGAGTGGAGCCTAGAAATCTATTTTAACAAGCCTTCCCAGGTGATCATGATGCAGGCTAAAGTTTGACGTTTCTTTTCCTAGGAGCCCCAAGTAATGGAGGAGACACTAGGATGCACCAGGTAGAGCTGCCAGCTAAAGTACAAGACTCCTAGTTAAAGCTGAATTTCAGATGAACAATGAATTAATATAAATATGTCTGGTGCAATATTTGCAACTTCTATCTTGAAATTCTTAATAACTTTTGCACATGGAGCCCCGCATCTTCATTTTGCACAGGTATTTAGTCCTAGGAAGGACCCAGAACTCAAAGGTGGGAGGGGTCAGACTGCCAGCAGCTGAGCTGTGTCTCTAAGTTTTCCCAGCTCCCCCATCTTTCATATTCCCCATTACTTCCTTCCCAGAGGAATCAAACCTTCATCCCTTCTCTTCAGATTCCAGGAACTGTCTCCTCACTGTCTTGCTCCTTCATTCCCACCCTTTCTATCCCACCTTCCACAGAGCGAAATGAAGTTCCCAAAATGCCTGCCCGTGTCATCCTCAAAGGGTTTCCCAGGTGGCTCAGAATCCACCTGCCAGTGCAGGAGATGCAGGAGACGTGGGTTTGGTCCTTGAGTGGGGAAGATTCCTAGAGTAGGAAATGGCAACCCACTTCAGTATTCTTGCCTGGAAGTTTCCATGGACAGAGGAGCCTGGCAGGCTGCAGTCCATGGGATCACAAAGAGTCAGACACAGCTGAGTGCCTGAGCATGCACACACATCGTCCTCAAAACCTTCCTCGGGGTGTCTGCCTGCCACTGCTTTTATGATAACAGCCATTTCCCATTTGGAGCACTGAGTTAGACTCTTGGCTCCATGTGCTCTGGTGTTCTGTGCAGTAATTCTGCCTCTGCCCAGTGCCCTGGGGTGGGGGCCTGTGAGCAGGACCTGCCTGCAGCCTTGGGTGGAGGGCTGAGTATCAGCTTCAGCTGATGCCCAAAGAAGAGATGCTGTCTAGGATGCCACAGAGGAGCGGGAGGAGGAGGGACTCCAGAATGATTTATTGAGCACCTACTTTGTGTCTGGCACTGTTCTGAGTGGTGGGGACACTCCCAGCCAAGGTCCCAGCTCAGGAAGCTCCCAGGGCTCGGGGATGAGGAGGGAATAAACACCTGGTAATCTGTATGCAGGTCAGGAAGCAACAGTTAGAACTGCACATGGAACAACAGACTGGTTCCAAATAGGAAAAGGAGTACGTCAAGGCTGTATATTGTCTCCCTGCTTATTTAACTTATATGCAGAGTACATCATGAGAAACGCTGGTCTGGAAGAAACACAAGCTGGAATCAAGATTGCCGGGAGAAATATCAATAACCTCAGATATGCTGATGACACCACCCTTATGGCAGAAAGTGAGGAGGAGCTAAAAAGCCTCTTGATGAAAGTGAAGGAGGAGAGTGAAAAAGTTGGCTTAAAGCTCAACATTCAGAAAACGAAGATCATGGCATCCGGTCCCATCACTTCATGGGAAATAGATGGGGAAACAGTGGAAACAGTGTCAGACTTTATTTTTTGGGGCTCCAAAATCACTGCAGATGGTGACTGCAGCCATGAAATTAAAAGAC
>SJYX01018684.1:253938-293157 GCA_006410675.1 Oreotragus oreotragus
AATATTCATTGGAAGGACTGATGCTGAAGCTGAAAGTCCAATACTTTGGCCACCTGATGCTGGGAAAGATTGAAGGTGGGAGGAGAAGTGGATGACAGAGGATGAGACAGTTGGATGGCAACACTGACTCGATGGACTTGAGTTTGAGTAAACTCCAGGAGTTGGTGATGGACAGGGAAGCCTGGCATGCTGCAGCCCATGGGGTCACAAAGAGTCAGACACAACTGAGTGGCTGAACTGAACTGAATTGAACTCACACCCTGTACTAGAGATGCAAAAGTAAATCTCACAAGGAGTTCATCGTCCCATGGGTAAGAGCCCCTGACAGTTGGCGGTGGTGGAACCAACCCACACACCCCCTACTTGAGAGCACCAGGAGGTACGGGTAGAGGTGAGCTTGGCATGATCATGGATATTCTCATCTGCTGGTGGCAAGGCCTGGTGGAAAGAAGAGAGCCCACAGGATCTGGGGTCAGAGAGGGCCCTGAAGTTCCCTGCCCTTTCAGGACTGGAACCTCAGGGACTTCCCTGGTGGTCCAGTGGTTGAGAGTCCTGCCTGCTAATTCAGGGATTTGATCCCTTGTTCAGGAAGATCCCACATGTCCTGGAGCAACTAAGTCCGTGCACCACAACTCCTGAAGCCCACTCACCCTGGAGCTGGTGCTCTGCAACAAGAGAAGCTTGCACACCACAAGTAGAGAGTAGCCCCCTGCTCACTGCAACTAGAGGAAGCCCACAGAGAGCAATGAAGACTCAGGGATATTAATAAATAAAGAAGAGCCTGGAGCCTGAGCAGGGAACCAGCAGAACGAGAAGGGGGGCCTGGTATCATTTCTTACTTGACACAAGCATCCCTCGAAGCCGCCCCCAACCCACAGATTTCCAGCTTCCATCTCAGTCGAGTTTTTCCCTCGCTTTTCTCATCAAGGCTCCCAGCTTCACACCACTCCCTTGGCTGCTCCATTTGGCCCTCACCTTGCCCCCTGCTTCACGTGAGACCCTAGCCCTGACCTTCCTCACCTGTCCCATCCTTACTCCGGTCCTCCCAGTCCCAGAAGTAAAGTAAAGCTGCCTCTCCTGCATCTCAGTCCAGCGCCTGCCTCGCTACCCTTATCCGTTACCTTCTCCTTGCGTCTCTAAAAGCCTCCATCCCTGCCTCCTCCTCCAGCTGCTACCCAAGTATGCACCCTTCGCAGCTACCCTGGGAGGGTGCCCACACCAACTTCAAATGCACCCCTCCTCCTGTCTCAGTTCCCACCCCACCCCCCCACCCTGGACCACCCTCAGTCCCAGCCACTGACTGCAGGATGCCTCCTTCTGGCCCTGCTAACCTCTCCTTGCTGCTCACTCTTCTCTCAGTGTTTGATTCCCCCGTTCCCTCCTCCCTTCTCTGACCAGTCCCTCTCTGGCTCTTTCCTGGGCCCCACTCCCTGCCCAACCCTCTCCCCGTGAGTTTCACAGTCCTTCCGTGGGGCCGCTGACCCTCTCCTCCCTGTCTCAGGCTGTAACCTCGGGCCCAGCCCCTCTCCTGAGCTCTGGATCCCTCTCACGCTCTCTCTCCTTTGCCCTTCAGACACCATCAGTGGCCTGCCTCTCCTCCCTTTCCCCAAAGTGTTCCTGACCTCCCACCCCTGCCCCACAACAGGGGCCCAAATTGGACCCTCCTCTCTCCTTGTCACCCGGACTCTCAAAGCAGTCCCCAGCCGGCCTCCCTGCTTCGGTCTCTTCTCCAGACAGTGACCAGGGCAAGCTCTGAAGAGCAAATTCGATCTTGTTACCCCCGCTTAGACCCTCCCAGGGATCCCCTCTGCCCTCAGCAGAGAAACCAAACTCAGTGACAAATATGACAAGTCCCCCTGCCGCCTCCCCTTCCATCTGCTTCAGCTTCAAGGGGCCACTCTTCTCATCTCCATTTCACTCATGGAGAAGCCTAGACATAGAGTGGGTGATGCCCAGGCCAGGATGCGCGGCTGGCTCCCGCGGAGTCTGTTTCATCAGGCCTCAGGTGCCCATGTCCAACTTCACCTCCAGTTCCGGCAGTGGACTTTGTCCCTCTCGCCCATCCTCCACTCATACACCTTTGGATCCAATCCCAACGTCCGTTCAGCCCAGCCAGGGCCTGGATACAAGGCCCTGCCCATGGGACCTGGGCCCCTCCTTGACCACCTTTGGCAATTAATTGGGCCATAAACTTTCCTCAACAAGTCAAAGAATTTTCTCTAGATCTGGCAATGATCTTAGGTTCAACATATTCACTACCATATCAGATACTGAGCATGACAAGGCAGGCCATTCAGGGTAATACAGGCTCTGTCACTAAGTCGTGTCCAATCCTTTTTCACCCCATGGACTGTAGCCCACCAGCATCCTCTGTCCATGGGATTTCCCAGGCAAGAATACTGGAGTGGGTTGCCATTTCCTTCTCCAGGAAATCTTCCCAACCCAGGGATCAAACCTGCATCTTCTGCATTGGCAGGCGGATTCTCTACCACTGAGCCACTGCGGAAGCCCCAGAGGATGAGATGGTTAGATAGTATCACCAACTCAATGGAGATAAATCTGAGCAGACTCTGGGAGATAGTGAAGGACAGGGGAGCGTGGCAGGCTACAGTCCATGGGGTTGCAAAGAGCTAGACATGACTTAGCGACTGAACAATGACAACGTTTCTTCCTGTATGTCAGGGTCGGGGTGGCCCCAGCCCCTACAGTCTTGCTATAAGTGAGACTCTCAATATAAGTCAACTGATGCCATAGGGCCACTGAGGGCACCGGAAGGCTGGGGAAGAGGAGCAGCAGGCAGGGCTGGGGGCCAGCTGGGTGTTCATGGGCTGGGAGGAGTGACATTCCCCCTTTGCTAATGTTCTGGTGCCCTCTGGATATAAAGGCCAAACTCACAGCCCCACCTAATACGGCCTTTGCTGGCCCCTCCAGCTCCATCCTGTTTATCAGACACTCACAGTGAGGCTTATCATGTACCAACACTACCCTAAGCTTTGATAAAAGTTAACTCTTTTTAATCCTGGATAGACTACAATGTAGGTAGTTGTATAAGCCTCACTGTGCAGATGGGGGACCAGGGTGCAGAGCAATGACGAGTTGGTGATGGCAGAGCCAGAATTCAAACCCTGGCCATGCGGGTCCAGAGTCTGTGCTCTAGCTGCACCCTCAATTTCTTCCTTCCTGTGTCATTCCTGCTCCTCCAAACACACTGAAATTCTCACCCATCACCTGTTAGTTCCTACTTTCATGCTTTTGGGCTCAACGTCCCCTCCACCTCAAGTGTCACCTTCTCAGTGAACCCGCCTCAAAACCCCAGCTCCCCTCTCCCCCACTGAATCACACAACCTCCTCCATGTTCAGGGCACTCTGTATACATGGCTACTGCAGACAGCCTGGAACTGGGGTTCCTTGATGTTCAGGGCCGTTCTTCCCTGACTATCATATCCCTGGATGCCCAATATTTCATCTGAGACTTCATCCAGCCTAAGAATTATTGGTAAGAGACTTCCATGGCAGTTCAGTGGTTAAAGCTCTGTGCTTCCAATGCAGGCGTTTGGGGTTTGATCCCTGGTTGGGGAACTAAGGTCCCAGATGACACATGGTGCGGCCAAAAAAAAAAAAAAAAGGAATAATGCATAAATATATTAATACATAAATAGGACAAATAAGGAAAATTTTATTTTTAGTAATCTTTCTTTCTTTTTAGGAAGAACTATTGGCAAATGTGGAATGAGCACAGGCAGGGGGCACAGAGAAACGAGATTCCATTCTTTACTCTCTAGAAGCTCACATTCCAGTGAGAAAACCGACCCATAAACAGCCAACATCTAAGTAGATCAGAGCCGCAGGAGAGGCACAAAGAGCCTGCAGCATCACCAGCTCCGTTTGATGATGCTGTGCTCCCAGCTATGGGAGTCGGGCAGGCTTCTCAGAGAGGTCAACTTGTGTCCTGGGCCTTGGGGGATGAAGCAAAGTCCAGTGGCCAAGTGGGACGCGTGCAGGCAGGAGACCTGGGGAAAGGGTTCCAGGCTGGCAGAGGCAGGAAAGCAGGATGTATTGAGTGTGAACTAGTTCAGCTGAGCCTGCTGATCCCACACCAGACAGTGAGCTGCAGGAGGGTGGTGTCTACCCCCACCAAGCACAGTGCCTGCACACAGTGGGCACACAGGAGTGGTTTACTGAAAGCAGATCACATGGGGCGCCCTACCAAGGGAAAAAATGTGAAATTTTTAATGTAAATGTAAGCATCAAAGTGAATGTTTATTTGTATTGCAATTGGGAAGGCGCTTGCAACACAGTTGAAACTGCAGAAGAAAGTAAGGTCAGAAGAATGTGGGAAGGGGGACTTCCCTGGCAGTCCCGTGGTTAAGAAGCAGGGGGCACAGTTCGACCCCTGCTTGGGGAACTAAGATCCTGCATGCCAAAAGACACTGCCAAAAAAAAGTAGAAGAATGTGAGGAGGGTGAAGGTCCTTGGAGCAGGCACCAGGCTGACAAGGCTTTCCTTTCCTGTCAGCCCCGGGGGCTCAGATTCAATCACCCTCAGACAAGCCACCGTGACTGTGACCGTGCCTCTGTCACCCGTCATGAGCCTCTCTGGCTGCAGAAAGGCCTGATTCTCCTGGGTCGGGAGACTTCCTCCCCAGGGAGGGTAGTTAGAGGGCAAATGTGGGCGTCTGAGTCCCGTGTGCTGCTCCCCTCCTGCTGACCTTGAGCATTTGTCTCTGGGGCCTCAAGGATCATGGAGGGTCTGTGCTGAAAGCCTCCTTTTCATGCAGGCATTCTGCTCATCTGACCCTACTCTGGAGACTCTCACAGCAGGGGCGGCCAGAGAACAACTTTGTGAGAGCCTCATTCATCTCCCAAAGCTGAAGTCTCACAAGGGTGCCAGGCTCTCTGCTGGATGCTGGTGCATGGGGGCACACAGCCTCAGAGGTACTTACAGTAGGTCCAACTAGACACGAAATACCTGATTACGGAGCCTTCAAGCCAAGCCATTCCAGACTGAAGGTGGACTTCCTATGAGAATCCAAGGAAGGCTTCTCAGAAGAGGAGACACTTTATTTGAGACATTGAGCATTCATTCAACAATTATTTACTGAGCACCTACTACGTGCCAGACTATGCTAGGCTTTGGGAATACAGCAACGAGGGGGACAGATGGGCATTTGCCCCAAAGCTTCTTCCCTTCAGGTCAGCAGGGAAATGGGAATTAACTCAGGAGGAAGGGAGAACATGGCTCCCAGACAGGCAGGAGCAACCGCATGAAGGGAGAGATGTATCCTGCTTATGGATGAAGCTGAGAGAAGTGTGGTGTGAGGGGAGAGAGGAGTGATTGGGAGGTAGAGCCGGTGGGGTTGGCAGAGAGCAGCAACAGAGGGACTGGAACACCAGGCTAGGGACCTAGGTTTTGATCATGCTGGCAACTGAGAGCCACAGAAAGTTCTGAGCAGAGGGAGCAGTCACAAGGCTTCTTAGCAAAATAGCTTGCAAGCCCTCCAGCCACAGCCACCAGTGTTAGCTTCCTGGGGCCAACCTCCCCACCCCCTACCCCTGGGCCTGGCCAGGAGAGAACACCTGCTTCTCCCCCCGCCCCCCGCAGATGTGACACCAGGCTAGGGACCTAGGTTTTGATCATGCTGGCAACTGAGAGCCACAGAAAGTTCTGAGCAGAGGGAGCAGTCACAAGGCTTCTTAGCAAAATAGCTTGCAAGCCCTCCAGCCACAGCCACCAGTGTTAGCTTCCTGGGGCCAACCTCCCCACCCCCTACCCCTGGGCCTGGCCAGGAGAGAACACCTGCTTCTCCCCCCGCCCCCCGCCCCCACACACAGCTTGGACTTCAGCCTCTGCTCACCCTTTTCCTTGTTCCCCCAGCCAGACTCTAAGGTGTACTCTGAAGAGGGATGGGGCAGAGCTCTGGGTCCAGGCCTCCAACTCTTCATACCATCTTCCTCTTGTGGGCTTTAAATGTTTTCATGGTGTCTGGCTTCCCTACCTGTCTTTCCCATATCAAGACCCGCCTTGAAAACGTCCCAGGACTGCCCTCTGATAACCAGTGAGAGAAGAATCAGGGGCTTCAAGGCTGGCGCCTCAGCAAAAACCTGTTGGGTTCAGGGCCAGAAGCAAGACTCTAATGGAGTTCTTGGCCCTTAGAAAAAAAGTCTGGGGAATTCCCTGGCGGTCCAGGGTTATGATTTAGAGCTTTCACTGTGGGGGCCTGGCCTTGATCCCTAGTTGGGGAACTGAGATCACAGTGCAGCCAAAGAAAAAGAAAAAAAGGAAAAAGTATTCTCCTGCTCCTGTCTAGCTCCATCTGCCTCTTCCATCCATTCTCCTGTGCCTTCTCTACGAGCACCAACTACCCTGAACTTGTCTGGATTCTTCAACAGAGCAGTGCTCTCCCCCACCTCCAGCGTTTAGTCCAGGCTGGTCTTTACAAAGACAGAGTACTGTCCATTCCCCAGGGTTCCCTCCTAAGCTAGCTAACCCCTGTTTCTGGGCTGAGTCTGCTTGTCACCCCCTGAGGGAAACCTCTCCTAATCCCCTCAGAACAGGAGAGGGATCCCCAGAGGAGTTCTTTCAGACTCCAAGCTTTTGCACATGCTATTTCCTCTGCCAGAAGACCTTCCCTCCATCCTCTGAAGCCTGCTGCCTGTCCAGTCCTTGCTAAATAGCAACATCTTTATTTCCCTTTTACAATTGAGGCACCAGAGGCTCAAGAGGTATCAAGTAACCTGTTCAGAGCCACAGAGCTTTGCCCTAGAATGTGACAGTGATGAGTGGAAGGAATCCTGAGCCAGCTATACGGTCTTGAGAACATCACTTGGTGACACTCTGTGCCTTTGTGGCCTCATCAGTGAAATGGGGCACCTACAGTACAAGGTGGTGGTGAGGCTTACAGAAAACCTGTACTCCGTAGCCTCCATCCTCTCCCTCCCCAGGCCAATTAATGGCTTTTACATGGCCCCTGCTGGACGTTCAACACTCAGTCATTTATACATCAAAGCCCTCCAAGACTAGCTCTGTGCCTCGCCCTGTACGGGGAACCTAGTGCCCAGAGAGAAATCAGACACAGCTCCAACTCCAAGGCTCTGGGGGAGGGATGGGGTGGGAGTACAGGACAGAAACTCAACACTACTGAGATGTCTGTGTGGTGCTGTCCCTACCTAACCTCTGCTTTTAGCTCCTTATTTTTAAAACTGACAACGACGCCCCCCATCCCCTCCCCACCCNCCCCCCCCCCCCATCTCAGCCGTTTCCTTTTCACTTCCCCTCCCCACTTCAGTCCTGTTGCCAACCCTGTTGCAATACCTGTGATGAGACACTGGGATCCCTTCTCATCTGAAACAGCCGTTTCCCAGAGTTGAAGCTTCTCTCCTTCTCCTCTGGGCCTGGATGAGCTCCCTTTGCCCCTCTGTGGTGTCTGTCAGTCTGTCTTCTTTTTCCTCTGCCTTCCCTACGGGGCAGCATCTGCTGATGGAGTTGGTTCTGGTGTGTGATTGCTGTGATTTGTTCTTTTGTGTGTGCAAGGAAGGGGGCTTTTTGAGTTCCTTCCAAGTGAGATTGTAAATGTAGAATTTTCCACTGTTGGATCTAGATTTTTTTCCCCCCTTTTTTTGGGTTACAGAGCTGAGACCTTGTGCATGCATGTAGAAAGTTGTAAAATGTAAATTCTTTTTTTTTTAATATATAAAAAGCTTGTTTTTACAGTTTGCAGTGGATCTAAACATTATGGCAATTTTAGGGATTTTTTTTTTCTTAAACATAGGAATTAAAACTGTACAAATTTTTTTTTTTATATATATGAAATAAAGGCATTTGACTTTTGTGGGGGCATTCTGTTTTTTTTTTTTTTTTTCTCTTCTCTCTCTCTTTTTTTTAAACAGAAGTGAAAAGAGCCTGAGAAGGTCAGGAAGGAGTGAATGTATGTTCCTTGTTAGGGAGTGGGTGGGCCAGGAGGGGGCAGTGTGAGCTAGTCACTGCTCTACCCTTCTCAGGGTGAATGAAAAAGGAAGCTGCTTATTCTGAACTCTGATTCTGAGAAGAGAAACACTTGGGAACGTGAAGACTTAGCTGTTCTCTGGGGTGGTTGTCAAGATAAGGAGGAGGGAAAGATTCCTTTCTGGGTAGATTCATGGGAATTTCAGAGAACAGTTGATGATTTCATTCAATAGTGACAGCCCCTCACATGTTACTAAGACACATTCCTGAAGTGTATCTCATGCTTCTAAGGATTGCCTTATTTCTACCAGTATCTCTCTAATTTTTCAGATACCGTACAAAAGAATATTCCAGCAAGAGTCATTTATTTAAAAAATGGGAATGTTCAGTTGACCCTGTGCTTGTAATCAAGCCCTGGAATTATTGTTGAGAGATGAGGGGCTTTCTCTCAGCTCTACCCAGACCCAAGCTTCTCTGTGACTTTGGCCAAAATGC
This sequence comes from Oreotragus oreotragus, assembly GCA_006410675.1. Lineage (NCBI taxonomy): Eukaryota > Metazoa > Chordata > Mammalia > Artiodactyla > Bovidae > Oreotragus > Oreotragus oreotragus. The sequence goes on from SJYX01018684.1 coordinate 262,375, forward strand.
TTAGCACAGGAAATTCTTTGTAGGTTAAAAATAAACAAACCAACAAATGTAAACATCCCCGTGTGAAGTTAACCCATTTGCTACTAGATTTTGTCCTCTTCTTCCCTGCCCCATCCTTTGCCGTGCTCTGAGGATGCAAAGACCAGAGTCTTGTCCTTGTCCTGGAGGAAGATCTGAGCTACAGGGAGGTGACAAGCCAGATAACCTAACGCAAGACTGTGTGGCCTGTTCACAAGCAGAGCACAGGTTAGCCCTAGCAGGTTTCCAAGGAGCTCAGGGAGCCTACCGTTAAGAAATTTAAGTAGTTTGTTTAAGAACCAACACCAGTAACACTACTTTCTTGAGGGGTGGGACTTTCTCAACTTTGTTCATATTCCTAGCAGCTATGTCAGTTCTTCACGTACAGTCAGTGTTCAGTTAAAAAGTGTATTGCATGAATAATGAATTATGAAGAACTAATGATACAACGTGGGTGCTGTGTGCTCAGTCACTCAGTTGTGTCTGACTCTTGTGCCACCCCAGGGACTCTTGCGACTCATGCAGCTTGCCTGGCTCCTCTGTCCATGGAATTTTCCAGGCAAGAATACTGGAGTGGGTTGCCATTTCCTCCTCCAGGGTATCTTCCTGACCCAGGGATCGAACCCCCATCTCCTGCATCTCCCACGTTGCAGGCATATTCTTTACCACTGAACCACCAGGGAATAGGGACATGTAAAAAGGATCATATATTTACTTCTACCTTTAAAATTTCAGTCAGGTCTCATGTGAGAATGAGTTAAAAGAATTTCTGGACTTCATTGGTGGTTCAGTGGTCAAGAATCCTGCCAATGTAGGGGACATGATTCGATCTCTGGTCTGGAAAGATTCCACATGCAACTAAGCCTTTGTGCCACACCTACTGAAACCCATGTGCTTTAGAGCCCGTGTGCAGCAACAAAGACCCAGCACAGCCAAAACAGCAAAAATAAATGTAAAAAAAAAATTTAAAAACTTGCCTTGAAACTATATCCCCCCATTCTCATGGCTCTGTCCCTTCTGTAACTAGGCTTTTAATTTCACATACTGTTTTCGTCTCAAAGCCAGCTTTTGACTTACTGTGACCAAATTTCTAGCTTACCATGCCTCTGAAATTATTCTTGTTTTTACTATGACATTCCCAGCCTGGGACTAAAGGTTGGTAAGAGTGGATATGTTCCTGGCTTCGCTGAATCCATCTTTGTGGACCCTGGAGGAGTCTGCTTAACCTCATGAACCTCTTTCTCTAATGCCAGCCCTAGGAATGAACAGATTTAAGGCCAGATTGCAACATTTAATCTATGAAATTGTATTTTCTCTTGGGGTTTTCTGAAAGCAAATGTGCTTTCAGATAATCCCACTTATTGGTCATATAACAAAGAGTATTTGTAACTTAGCTGAAAAGACACATTCTCTTTTTTAATGGAAGTACTGCGTCTATCACTGAAGTTAGGAACTCACCTTGGTGGGGAGTCAGGATCTTGCCTGGGACTTCTCCTTTCCCTAGCTGCTCAGGGGTGGTTTTCCATATGAATCGAGTGCCCTTGAGCCTATGCTCTGCAACAAGAGGAATCACTGCAGTTAGAAGGCCTTCCTTGCACGGCACCTGGAGAGCAGCCCCTAATCGCTGCAACTAGACAAACCCCACGCGCAGCAACGAAGACGCAGAGTAGTCAAATAAAAAATAAAGCTGTGGTTAAAACAAAGCACCCCCTAATGTAACCTACTGACTTTGGGAGGTCAGTGTAGCTTCATCAGTTGTAACAAATGAACCACTCTGATGGGGGAGGCAATACATATGTGGGAGTAGGGCATATATGAGAACTCTATGTACCTTCTGCTCAATCTTGCCCATGAACCTAAAACTGCTCTGAAAAATAAAGTCTGGCCAAAAGGCATGAACTTCTGTTAAAAGATAAGTGCTGGGAATGTATTAATAAGCAACATGGTGACAATGATTTGTATAGCTGGGCAGTATTCTTGAAGGTTGCTTAGAGAGTAGATTCTAAAAGTTCTCATCACAAGAAAAAAAATGGGGGGCTTTCTCTTTTTTTGTTCTTGTATCTACATGAGATGAAGGATGTCTAAACTTACTGTGATAATCATGTCTCAATACATGTTATTCAACTCATTATGGTGTATACCTTAACTTACACAGTGCTGTATGTTAATTGTATCTCAATAAAACTAGGAGGAAAAATAAAGCAAACTAAGCATCATTAAAAACAAAGCAAAACCAAGCATCATCTTAGTTCTAGACACAGACCTAGCAATAAAAGAAATAATAGGCACTTGTGATTCAGAAGAAAGTCTACTATTTCGCCTGGATTCCTCAGGTGTTTCCATGAAGTTTGGAAATCTGATAAAGCTAACGAAGAGGAGGGTCTGGTGACCCATTAGCAGGGTGACAGTTGAACATTTGCATGAGTCCACAGTGGTTTAACTTAGTTACAGTTTTGATTCCTTTCAAGTTCCTGTTAATGCTTGTTCTTATTTTCATAAGAATGTGTGACTTTAGGGTGAGTTGACTAGAATAGTTTTTACTGCAGTAAAGAGTTGTTGTTGGAAGATATGTTGTCTCCGTTATGAGACAAAGAGGGTCTGGGAGTCTAATGTACAAGCATGGTGACTATGCATTGTGTACTTGAAACTTGTGAAGAGAGTAGATCTTAAGCTTTATCATCACACATGTAAAAAAAAAGGTAACTATGTCAGATATTGGATGTGTGAACCCGATTGTGATAATCATTTCACAAAGTAGATATGTCAAATTATCACATTGTCCACTTTAAATATATAACATTTTATTTGTCAATTCTACTTCAATAAAGCTGAAAAAACAGTTGTTGAAAACCAACTTGTCTTCCGCCTGTTTGCCTACATCTTAACACCTTACTTCTGACCCCAAAGATGAAATCCAGTTTAAGAAGAAGCAAGAAAGACTGATCCTGGAGATTTCATTTGCAAAGACCTGTCTGTGGTTTGGTACTTCTGGTTGGGACAATACTGAAGAATTTGACACCCCAGAACCTACTTCCTGGAATTAAAATGTTAAGATGGTTTTTACTCTATCTTGAGGGAGGTCCTGAAAATGGAGCTGCTCAAACTTTAATTGTGCCATGTAGCAATGATGAAAATCACTTGAGGTTTTAATAAAAATGCAGATCTGATTCAATTAGTCTGAGACAGGGTCTAAAATTCAGCAGTTCTAACAAGCTTCGAAGTATCAGCTTGGTTTGTCACAGAATTACCTTAGAGTGGATGGCTTAAACAACCGAAATTTATTTTCTCACAGTTCTTAAGGCTGAAGTCTGTGAGCAAGGTACTCGTGTGGTCAGATTCTGGTGTGGTCTGTGGTAGAGAGGTCTGGACTCTTCCTCTTCTTATATGGAGAATAATCTCATGATGGGGCTTCTACCCTCAAGACCTCATCTGAACCCAATTAACTCTAAGAGGCCCCAACTCCAAAACCGTCACATTAGGAGTCAGGGTATCAACATATATCAGTTTGGGGGAGAACACAATTCAGTCTACAGTGCCAGGTGTTGCTGCTGCTGTTCTGTAGAACAAGACCCTAAAAGAAGCTTTGTGTTTTTATGAGAGCTTCAGGGGCCCAAATATGCCTTTCTTAACACTAAGATACTTGGTCCAGGAGATTTGTTGAGATCTAAATTTCATGAATATAGTAAGAAAGGTCGGGGCTTCCCAGGTGGCCCAGTGGCAGGCAGGGTCTGCCTGCCAGTGCAGGAGACATGGATTTGATCATGGGCCCAGGAAGATCCCACACGCTGCCTGGCAACTAAGCCCTCAGCACAACTATTCAGCCTACACGTGGCAACTACTGAAGCCCCTGTATTCCAGAGCTTGTACTTCACAAGAAGAGAAGTCACCCCATCAAGAAGCTCTTGCATCACAACTAGAGAGTAACCCCCACCGGTCGCAAAGAGAGAAAGCCGGCACACAGCAATAAAGATCCAGCACAGGCAAAACGACAAATAAAATTTAAAAATAAAAGTTAAAAAAAATTTTTTTAAAATAAATAGCTTGGTAAACTCATTGTTATTTATATTATAGAACTGCACCATCTACATCAAACTGTCATTTTTGGATCTCTTAAATGACATGTTGTGGTATAGTCTTATGTGTAGGGTTTATGCAAACCAATTCAATGGACCACATAACTGACCCAGAGAGACATTTATAATGACCTAAAAAGAACCAAGCTGATTAGACTTTATCACTAGAGGCCATAGAAATTAAAGGAACAGTTTACAATATAAAGTATCTGACCATAAATTTTTGCCAATATGATCCATAGAACAGAGGGAATTCAAGAGTTTTACCAAGTGTGGAGAGGCTCAGATAAGCTTCCTTAATGTATTAGTACTTCAATGCTTATATTAATTGTTATGGTGTAGTAGTCCCCTTTGGGCTTCCCAGGTGGCTCAGTGGTAATGATTCTACCTGTCAATGCAGGAGATGCAGGAGTTGCTGGTTCAATCCCTGGGTTGGGAAGATTCCCTGGAGGAGGAAATGGCAGCCCACTCCACATTCTTGCATGGAAAATTCCATGACGGAGGGGCCTGGCTGGCTACCATCCATGGGGTCATAAAGAGTCAGACATAACCGAGCATTCACACACAAATCACAGCCTTCTTCATGGGTCACAGCCTTGTTGTTGTGAAGGGGCTTACACAACTCAACAAAGCTATGAGCCATGCCACCCAAGCTGGACGAGTCATAGTGAAGAGTTCTGACAAAACGTGGTCCACCAGAGAGGAAAACAGAAAACCACTCCAGTATTCTCGCTGATAGAACCTGATGAACAATATGAAAAGGCAAAAAGATATGACACTGGAAGATGAGCCCCCCCAGGTCAGAAGGTGTGCAACATGCTACTGGGGAAGAGCGGAGGGCAATTACTAATAGATCCAGGAAGAATGAAGTGGCTGGGGCAAAGTGGAAACATTGCTCAGTTGTAGATGTGTCTGGTGGTGAAAGTAAACTCCAATGCTGTAAAAACCGATATTGCATAGGAACCTGGAATGTTAGGTCCATGAATGAAGGTAAATTTGATGTGGTCAAGTAGGAGATGGCAAGAGTGAACATCAACATCTTAGGAATCAGTGAACTAAAATGGACAGGAGTGGGAGAATTTAGTTCAGATGACCATTATATCTACTATTGTGGGCAAGAATCCCATAGGAGAAATGGAGTAGCCCATATAGTCAGCAGAAGGATCCAAAATGCAGTACTTGGGTACAGTCTAAAAAAACAACAGAACAATCTCTGTTTTTTTTCCAAAGCAGACCATTCACTATCACAGTAATCCAAGTATATGTCCAACCACTAATGCTGAAGAAGCTGACGTTGATTGGTTCTATGAAGACCTACAGGACCTTCTAAAGCTAACACCAAAAAATGATGTCCTTTCATTATAAGAGATTGGAATGCAAAAGTAGAAAGTCAAGGGATACACAGAATAACAAGCAAGTTTGACTCTGGCGTACAAAATGAAACAGGACAAAGGCTAACAGAGTTCTGTCAAGAGAACACGCTGGTTATAGCAATCACCATCTTTCAACAACCCAAGAGACTCTACATATGGACATCACCAGAGGGTCAAGGGATTCAATCTGGTAGATAGAATGCCTGAAGAACTATGGACAGAGTTTCAAAACACTGCACAGGAGGCAGTGACCAAAACCATCTCAAAGAAAAAGAAATTTGCTCACATACCGAGTGCAGTGCGTGCAGTGAGAAATTTGCCTCTCAAGAAGGCAAAGTGGTTGTCTGAGGAGGCTTTACAAAGAGCTGAGAAAAGAAGCAAAAGACAAGGGACAAAGGGAAAGATATATCCAACTGAATGTAGAGTTCCAGAGAATAGTAAGGAGAGATAAGAAAGCCTTTTCAATGACCAATGCAAAGAAAGAGAGGAAAGCAATAGGATGGGAAAGACAAGACAAGAAAATTGGGGATATCAAGGGAACATTTCATGTAAGGAAGGACACAATAAAGGACAGAAATGGTAAGGACCTAAGCAGAAGCAGGAGAGATTAAGAAGAGGTAGCAAGAATACACAGAAGAACTACACTAAAAAGGTCTTAATGACCTGGATAACCATGATGGCGTGGTCATTCACCAAGAGCCAGACATTATGCAGTGTGAAATCAAGTGGGCCTTAGGAAGCATTACTATTAACAAAGCTAGTGGAGGTGACAGAATTCCAGCTGAGCTATTTAAAAATCCTAACAGTTAAAGTGCTGCACTCAGTGTGTGAGCAAATGTGGAAAGCTCAGCAGTGACTACAGGACTGCTGCTGCTGCTGCTGCTGTTGCTTCATTCATGTCTGACTCTGTGCGGCCCCATAGACGGCAGCCCACCAGGCTCCCCTGTCCCTGGGATTCTCCAAGCAATACACTGGAGTGGGTTGCCATTTCCTTCTCCAAAGCATGAAAGGGAAAAGGGGAAGTGAAGTTGCTCAGTCGTGTCCGACTCTTAGCGACTCCATGGACTGCAGTCTACTAGACTCCTCTGTCCATGGGATTTTCCAGGCAAGAGTACTGGAGTGGGTCGCCAGTGCCTTCTCTGACTAGAAAGGGTCAGTTTTCATTCCAATCCCAAAGAAGCAAGTAAGGAAGGAAGTGTTAGTCTCTCAGTTGTGTCCGACTCTCTGTGATCCCATGGACTGTAGCCCGCCAGGCTCCTCTGTCCATGGAATTCTCCAGGCAAGAATACTGGAGTGGGATTCCCTTCTCCAGGGGATCTTCCCGACCCAGGGATCTAACCCAGGTCTCCCACATTGCAGGCAGATTCTTTACTGTCTGAGCTACAGGAATGTTCAAATTACTGCACAACTGTGCTCATTTCACATGCTACCAAGGTTATGATCAAAATCCTTCAAGCTAGACTTAAGTAGTATGTGAACCAAGAATTTCCAGGTTACAAGCTGGATTTCAAAGAGGCAGAGGAACCAGAGATTAGATTGCTAACATTCACTGAATCATGGAGAAAGCAAGGGAGTTTCAGAAAAACATCTACTTCTGCTTCGCTGACTAGCTAAAGCCTTTGACTGTGTTGTTCACTCACTTAGTCGTATCTAGCTCTTTGTGACCCCATGAACTGCAGCACACCAGTCTTCCCTGTCCTTCATCATCTCGCATATCTTGCTCAAACTCATGTCCATTGAGTCAGTGATGCCATTCAACCATCTCCTCCTCTGTTGTCCCCTTCTCCTCCTACCTTCAATCTTTCCCAGCATCAGGGTCTTTTCTAAGTCAGCTCTTTGCATCAGGTGGCCAAAGTATTGGAGCTTCAGTTTCAGCATCAGTCCTTCTAATGAATATTCAAGATGGATTTTTTTTTAGGATTGAGTGGTTTGATCCCCTTGCAATCCAAGGGACTCTCAAGAGTCTTCTCCGACACCACAGTTCAAAAGCATCAATTCTTCAGTGCTCAACCTTCTTTATGGTCCAACTTTCACATCCATACATGATTAATGGAAAAACCATAGCTTGGACTATAAACCAGACCTTTGTTGGCAAAGTAATATCTCTGCTTTTTAATATACTCTCTAGATTTGTCATAACTTTTCTTCAAAGGAGCAACTGTCCTTTAATTTCATGGTTTCAGTCACCATTTGCAGTGATTTTGGAGCCCAAGAAAATTAAGTCTGTCAGTGTTTCCATTGTTTCCCCAGCTATTTGCCATGAAGTCATGGGACCAGATGCCATGATCTTCATTTCTTGTGAATCACAACAAACTGTGGAAAATTCTCTTAAAGAGATGGGAGTACTAGACCACTGTACCTGTCTCTTGAGAAGACTGTATGTGAGTCAAGAAGAAACAGGACATGGACCAACAGACTGATTCAAAATTGGTAAAGGAGTACATCAAGGCTGTATATTGTCACCCTGCTTATTTAACTTAAAGGCAGAGTATATCATGTGAAATGCTGAGGTGGATGAATCACAAGCTGGAATCAAGATTCAGTTCGGCTCAGTTCAGTCATTCAGTCGTGTCTGACTCTTTGCAACCCCATGAATTGCAGCACGCCAGGCCTCCCTGTCCATCACCAGCTCCCGGAGTTCACTCAAACTCATGTCCATTGAGTCGGTGAGCCATCCAGCCATCTCATCCTCTGTTGTCCCCCTTTCCTCCTGCCCCCAATCCCTCCCAGCATCAGGGTCTTTTCCAGTGAGTCAACTCTTCGCATGAGGTGGCCAAAGTACTGGAGTTTCAGCTTCAGCATCAGCCCTTCCAAAGAACACCCAGGACTGATCTCCTTTAGAATGGACTGGTTGGATCTCCTTGCAGTCCAAGGGACTCTCAAGAATCTTCTCCAACACCACAGTTCAAAAGCATCAATTCTTCGGCACTCAGCCTTCTTCAGAGTCCAACTCTCACATCCATACATGACCACAGGAAAAACCATAGCCTTGACTAGACGGACCTTAGTTGGCAAAGTGATGTCTCTGCTTTTGAATATACTATCTAGGTTGGTCATAACTTTTCGTCCAAGGAGCAAGCATCTTCTAATTTTGTGGCTGCAGTCACCATCTGCAGTGATTTTGGAGCCCCCAAAAATAAAGTCTGACACTTTTCCACTGTTTCCCCATCTATTTTCCATGAAGTGATGGCACCGGATGCCATGATCTTCATTTTCTGAATGTTGAGCTTTAAGCCAACTTTTTCACTCTCCTCTTTCGCTTTCACCAAGAAGCTTTTTAGTTCCTCTTCACTTTCTGCCATAAGGGTGGTGTCATCTGCATATCTGAGGTTACTGATATTTCTCCTGGCAATCTTGATTCCAGCTTGTGCTTCTTCCAGCCCAGTGTTTCTCATGATGTACTCTGCATAGAAGTTCAATAAGCAGGGTGACAATATACAGCCTTGACATACTCCTTTTCCTATTGGGAAGTTCTATGTCCAGTTCTAACTGCTGCTTCCTGACTTGCATATAGGTTTCTCAAGAGGCAGGTCAGGTGGTCTGGTATTCCCATCTCTTGCAGAATTTTCCANGACCACAAAGCTACAGAAATCAACAGTATGGGTCTGGTATGGTAATAAAAACAGGCATAGCATAGAGAGCCCAGACATAAACTCATGCACTTAGGGGCAATTACTTTATGATGAAGTAAGGGGAAAAGACAACCTCTTCACTATGTGGTATTAGAAATATTAGCTACATGTAAAAGAATGAAATTAGAACAATTACACCATGTACAAAAATAAACTCAAAATGGACTAAAGACCTAAATGCAGAAACAGAAACCATAAAACTCCTAGAAGAAAACAGTATGCTTTTTGACATAGGTCTTAGCAGTATCTTTTTGGGTCTGCCCCTCAGGCAAGGGAAACAAAAGCAAAAATAAACAAATGGGATTTAACTAAACTTAAAAGCTTTAGTATAGCAAAGGAAACATTTAACAAAATGAAAAGGCAGTCTACTGAATGGGAGAAGATGTTTGCAAATGATATGTTTGATAAGGGGTTAATATCTGAAATATATAAAGAACTAATACAACTCAATACAAAAACCTCAGTTAAAAAATAGAGGACCTGAATAGGCATTTTTCCAAAGAAAACATACAAATGATCTACAGGCACAAGAAATGATGCTCATAATCATTAATCATCAGAGAAATGCAAATTAAAATCACAAAGAATTATCACCTCAAACCAGTCAAAATTACTATCATCAAGAAGAACACAAGTAACAAATGTTGGCAAGGGTGTGGATAAAAAGGAACTCCTGTACACTGTGGGAATGTAAATTGGTGCAGCCACTGTAGAATCAGTATGGTGTTTCCTCAAAAAACTAAAAATAGAACTACCCTAGAACCCAGCAATTCCATTCCTAAACAGATACCCCCCCAAAATGAAAACACTAATTTGAAAAGATACATGCACCCCAATGTTATTCTGAAAGTCTGAGGAAGTGAAAGTGTTTGTCACTCAGTCATATCCAACTCTTTGCAACCCCATTGACTGTAGCCCGCCAGGCTCCATAAAATTCTCCAGGCAAGTATACTGGAGTGGGTAGACATTCTCTTCTCCAGGGGATCTTCCTGACCCAGGGATCAGACTCAGTTCTTATCAGTATTATTTACAATTTCCAAATATGAAAGTGACCTAAGTGTGTGTCAGCAGATGAACAAGAAGATGTGAGATACACACACACACACACACAATGGAATTCTACCCAGCCATAAAATTTAATAAAATTTGTCATTTGCAACAACATGGGTGGATTTGGAAGGTATCATGTGAAATAAGTCAGACAGAGAAAGATAAATACTTTATGATATCACTTATATGTGGAATCTAAAAAATAGAACAAGCTAGTGAATATAATAAAAAAAGAAACAGATGCACAGACATAAAGAACAAACTAGCAGTTACCAGTGAGAAGGAAGAAGGGGGGCAAAATAGGGGTAGGGGACTAAAAGGACCAAACTAGTATGTATAAAATAAATAAGCTACAAAGATATACTGTACAACACAAGAAATACAGCCAAAATTTTATAGCAGCTATATGTGAAATATAACCTTTAATATTGTGAATCATTAATATTGTGAAACTAATATAATATTGTATATTATTAGTTAATAGTTGTAGGGCAACTATTCTTCAGTTAAAAAAGAGAAAGAGGCTGAAATGTCACCATTGGCAAATATAAACAATATATTGTAATGACTGTAAGTGGAAACTAACTTTTAAAAATTGTGTGAAAATTAAAAAAAACTTCAAATCCAAAATCAAAATTAAAAAAAATAAATGAATAAAAACTCTCTTTGGAAATTTAAAGTGAGAGAGAATTGGAGCATCTAATGTGCCCTGCTGATATATAGATCTATATAACAATTGCTCAAAAATAAAAGAAAGAGAGGCTTCCTCTGTGCAATGCAGGAGCTGCAGGAAATCCGAGTTCAATCCCTGGAGCAGGAAGATCCCCTGGAGGAGGGCATGGCAATCCATTCCAGTATTCTTGCCTGGAGAATCCCAAGGGCAGAGGAGCCTGGCAGTCTACAGTCCATAGAGTTGTGAAGAGTCAAACATTACTGAAGCCACTTAGCATGCATGCAAAGGAAAGAGAGACTATGGAAATCCCTCATGCTTAGACTGCAGAATCCATAGGGCAAGATTTTTACCTTGCAAACTTAGATGATAAAATGGTGTGTACTGTTTGAGGAAATCCTGAGTTAAGAATTGTTAGTTTAGAATTTCATTTTCCTTAGATTTTTAACATGCCACACAGAAATCCTATTTTCCAGAATTCCTGGAAAGATGAGAGAGTCAGTTCCTAGGTAGGTTAATAATAAGTCTGGAATCCCTGAGAAGGAGAGAGGGGTCTGGAGTTCTCAAAGAGAAGAAAAGGACAAACTTTTTTTTTCTTTAAGTGCAGAGCTGATGATTACACAACAAAACAACTCAGCTTAAACTCTGTACTAAGGATTATATAACAACAATGGATCCTGCTCTAGGACATGTTTCTCCTTCATGGGTCTGGTAAGACCGTTACAACCTCGAGACATTCTTTTGATTTACTGTAATAACCAACTGAAAAATTATATAACTCCCTTTCTAAGACTAGCAAGGGGGGCACCCTCCATCCCCCCTCCTGATGTCTGTGTCAGAAGCTTTCTCTGTTCCTTTTTCACTTTAATAAAACTCTGCTACACAAAAGCTCTTGAGTGATCAAGCCTGGTCCCTGGTCCCGAAGCTAAATCTTCTTCAGAGATCACGATCTGACATCGTTCACTGTAAGCTGTCATCTTGGGGGCTCATCCGGGATCTTCAGGACAAGGTAAGAACACTCAAGAGCTCTAGCCTCTCTGCTTTCTCAGTATACATGTTTCTCCTCTTACTCTACTAACTCTACTAACTCTACTGTGTGCTTGTGTGAATGAATGACACGCCCTGTGTGAAGCAAGTGATGAGCCCTGCTCTTTGATTTTACGGTGCTCATAATGACTGAAAGCAGCCCCCCAAAGGGGAGCCTTTTTGGGGATTGATGCTGACCTGCCAATGCCAGACACACCCAACGTCCCTGCAAGGGGAGTGGCCAGAGATGGGCAAAGCTTGTGGAGTGAACTTTCTTTTCTTGGTCCCATTTTCCTGTCTCTTTGACCATTTTGTAATTGCGTGGGGGAATTAAAACGACTAACCTGATCTATCAGATTATAGACGTTCAAGGGAATTGTGATCCATACCATGTGCTTTCACTTAGACCCCATGGATGAAAGTGCCTAGCCTTGCTAGGTGGAGAAGGCAATGGCACCCCGCTCCAGTACTCTTGCCTGGAAAGTCCATGGACAGGGGAGCCTGGTGGGCTGCAGTCCATGGGGTCGCTAAGAGTCGGGTACGACTGAGCGACTTCACTTTCACTTTTCCCTTTCATGCACTGGAGAAGGAAATGGCAACCCACTCCAGTGTTCTTGCCTGGAGAATCCCAGGGGCGGGGAAGTCTGGTGGGCTGCCATCTATGGGGTCGCACAGAGTTGGACACGACTGAAGCGACTTAGCAGCAGCAGCCTTGCTAGCAGCCGAAAGTTACAAGAGCACGTTTGGGAGTGAGACGGAGCTCTAGCTCTAGGAATGTCTCTCAGGCTAGAGGTCACTCTCTTGGCTGCCCACCTCTGGGGGCCAGAGTTCTAAAAGTGAGTCCTTGTTATAGCTGTGCCTCCAGACTATATGGACGGAAGCCCCGCTAGCGAGCATGAGTTTCTAAGAATATAGGCCGAGAATCCCGGATTGGAAGTACAGCAGGCTTCTTACTTTGGTAGTGCTGTTGTTAGTGGTTCAGAGGGAGCTCTCTGGTGGGTTTTGTCTCAACTTCTTAGATATTCCTTTTGTGGAATCTGTGGGAATGAACTGGAAGGATCGGCCCTAGTAGCTTGAAGACAAAAATCACTTTTTCCTTGCTGGTCGACCCTTTTGCTATCACATATACTGGTGTGGTGACACTCAGAAGGGACATCGTGGTTGTCCATCCCTTTATGACTGACTGCTGCTACTGTGGCGAGGACTGTATTCAGGAACGTGCATGGGCACATGGGAGACGGATGTTTCCCCTACTAGTCCTAGCTCGGAAAACATTTCCAGAAATGCTACTCTGCTCCACCCCTGGTGGCATCAGAGGAAAAGGCAAATCAAGCAAAGGTCTTGGTGGTAAGAAACCGGAAATCAATTTGAGATGTCATCAGGTCTCCCCCTGGTGCATCTCCACCTGCCTCGGTGGTAGAACCGGAAGGGATGAGTATGGTGCCAGTGTTGGTAAGGGACAGACTAAGTCCAGCTAGGGAAGGAAAACTTTGGGGGAAAATCTGTCTACACCCCCATCTGGAGCAGGGAGGGACGCCTCCGATGGAAAGAAGCCACGGCTGTGGAGGCCGCTTTTTTCCCTCTTACAGATAAGTGATCAAGAAGGAAAGGTATCTTTTAAAGAGTTGTCTTGTTGATGCCAGGAAAATGCTGCTCTTTATGGTTGAGCAAGTATTCCTGCTGATAAGGGAGATTTGGTCAGTGCATGGTGTGGATACGCAATGCACAGTGCTGGGAGAGTTAGTTAGTGCTAGTCACTTAGTCGTTTCTGACTCTTCGAAGCCCCATGGACTGCAGTGCACCAGGTTCTCTGTCCATGGAATTTCCCAGGCAAGAATACTGGACTGGGTTGTCATTTTCTTCTCCAGGGAATCTTCCCTGGTCTCTTGAATTGCAGGCAGATTCTTTACCGTCTGAGGCACCACCATTTGTCCGAGGCTAAGTGCTGGGAAAACGGAGGCCAAAGGGAAAAGAATAATTTTTATGTTAATATTTTTCTCATCTTGCCATAAAATATGAATTTTATTTCACACTGGTGGTTATGTGTCATTAAACAGCATCACCATCCACTTAACATGGTCAAACTAAAAAAAACATATGGGTTATCTTTTTTTCATTCTCCACATTCAATTCTTCTGTCTGTTCCTAGAACACATACTGTTCATTTTTAATGAAGGGTCTTTGTATTAGGTATTCTCTGCCTGAAATGTAGATCACTTGACTTTCCTTTGCCAGATTCTTGTCATTGAAATGTCAGCTTAATGTCACCTCCAAGAGAGGCTTTCTATAGACAGTTAATACAAAGCAGTTCAACTTTTAATAGCCTTGAAAGACAAAGCTAATGTTTCTCTGCAGAGCAGAGGGCAACGACTTGACCAGACTCTGGAGAGTGGCTCTCTGTCAGTAGGGTTTCTCAGCTGGCGCAGTGATAAAGAACCCGCCTGCCAATGCAGGAGACCTAAGAGATGTGGGTTCAGTCCCTGGGTTGGGAAGATCCCCTGGAGGAGAGTACAGCAACCCACTCCAGTATTCTTGCCTGGAGAAGAATGGACAGAGGAGCCTGGTGGGTTACAGACAATAGGGTCACAAAAAGTCAGACATGACTGACGTGACTTAGCATGCATTGTGTCAGGAATGTGAGGTTTTGCGCTTACTGTTTCATGGGATGGACCCTGGCTTGAGGAACTGAGCTTCTGGTTTTGGTCTACCAAAAACTCTTATTCCCTTTCTACTGACAGCATTAATTTTAACTTTGGGATACTTTGATTAAGCGAACACTTCCTTATAGCCTTTTGGCAGATACTTGTGGGGCTTGCTGTTGTTACCTGTTGCAATAAAATCTCTTCTCCTCTCTCTCAGCAGAAAAGGAACAGCCAAACACTATTTGAACAGCTTGCCTAAATCTTAACTCTCACATCTCAGCTGCATGAACAAGTAGAATATGGGGAACTCTCACTCTTCAGTTCTCGTCCACCACTTGCTCCAAAGTATGGGGTTCAGAGAGCGTCTGAGTTGGTGAACACTTTCACTGTTTGGGAGAGGGAACCACCCCAATTCCATGGGACCTTCCCAGACCTCACCTTATGTCTTCATCTAACTGTTCATCTGTGTCTTTTCTAATATTCTTTATTATATGATAAAATGATAAACATAAGTGTTTCTCTGAGTTCTGTGAGATGTTTTAGCAAGTTACTGAACCCAAGAAGGGGTCCCAGGAGCCCTGGTTTATGGCTGATTGTTCAGAAGCACAGGTGATAACCTGAGACTTGTAAAGTGGGGGTAGTTTCATGGAACTGAGCGCTTCATCTGTGGGATCTAAAGCTAACTCCAGGTAGATAGTGTCAGGACTGAAATGATTGCGGGACACCCAGTTGGTGTCATAGAGAATTGTTTGACCTGCAGGAAACCCACACTCTGGTGTCAGAAGTGTAGTGTTGTGAGTGTAATAGTGTGAGAGTAAAAGAGAAACACACAAGTATGGTTTTTCTTTACAAAGATTCTTTGAGTTTTAAAAAAGTGTAAAATTGAATTTGAAGCATTCTATAGGGGAGAAGAAGAGCCTTTTTGTTTCTGCATATTCTGTCAGGTGGCAAAATACTGTCTCACTAAAGTGGGTGCTCTTCTCATAATTGACTTTTAAACTGACTCTGGCTATGCTTTTGGGTACTGCATTAATTATTAATACATGGATTTATTGCTTCTGGACAAATAAACATTTCTCAAATTCTTTTCTAGCTTTGTTTTGGTTATTATAAAATGGTTTCTTTGGTTAATAACACAACCAGGGCTGCGGTCATTTTCTATTCATCAGTTCAGTTCAGTTCAGTTCAGTCGCTCAGTCGTGTCCGACTCTTTGCGACCCCATGAATCGCAGCACGCCAGGCCTCCCTGTCCATCACCATCTCCCGGAGTTCACTCAGACTCACGTCCATCAAGTCCATGATGCCATCCAGCCATCTCATCCTCGGTCGTCCCCTTCTCCTCCTGCCCCCAATCCCTCCCAGCATCAGAGTCTTTTCCAATGAGTCAACTCTTCGCGTGAGGTTTCTATTCATAGGTATTTAAAAAAAATATTTATTTGTTTGGCTGCCTTGTGGCATGCGGGATGTTTCGTTGTGGGGTGCAGAATCTCTAGCTGTAGCACATGGGCTTAGTTGTCATGCAGCACATGGGATCTTAGTTCCTCAACCGGGGATCAAACCTGTGACACCTGCACTGAAAGGCGGATGCTTAACCACTGGACCACCAGAAAAGTCCTGGTATCGTTGTTCTTATCTTTATCAACTGACTGTATTCTTCTGACAATTCTCTCAAATATTGCTCTGCTCCAAACTAAGATCCCATGTTCTGAATTCTTAGGGACTCCTGTAGTGCTTTGTCTTCTTTTTCTTTTGACACCAGATCATCTTTAGGGCTTCTTAGATGGGTGCTGGGTGGCCCCAGGCTTGTATAGCCTACCACATGGCACACATTAACAGAAGGGTTCTAGGAATGATCAGGCAGGCTGATTTGTCCCATGGGTCCACAGCGTCCAGTGGTATTGAACAAATTATGCTCTGTCAGGCCTCAAAGAAAAGAAGGCAGCTCATCCTCACTCATGGTGGCTTTGGTAAAGGCTTGGGTTGATTGTACAGAAGTCAGGAATCAAGACCATCCGCAAGAGAAAGAAATGCAAAGAAGCAAAATGGCTGTCAGAGGAGGCCTTACAAATAGCTGTGAAAAGAGAAGCAAAAAGCAAAGGAGAAAAGGAAAGATATACCCATTTGAATGCACAGTTCCAAAGAATAGCAAGGAGAGATAAGAAAGCCTTCTTCAGTGATCAATGCAAAGAAATAGAGGAAAACAATAGAATGAGAAAGACTAGAGATCTCTTCAAGAAAATTAGAGATACCAAGGGAACATTTCATTCAAAGATGGGCTCAATAAAGGACAGAAATGGTATGGACCTAACAGAAGCAGAAGATATTAAGAAGAGGTGGCAAGAATACACAGGAGAACTGTACAAAAAAGATCTTCAAGATCCAGATAATCATAATGATGTGATTACTCACACTCACCTAGAGCCAGACACCTTGGAATGTGAAGTCAAGTGGGCCTCAGGAAGCATCACTATGAAGAAAGCTAGTGGAGGTGATGGAATTCCAGTTGAGCTATTTCAAATCCTGAAAGATGATGCTGTGAAAGTGCTACACTCAATATGCCAGCAAATCTGGAAAACTCACCAGTGGCCACAGGACTGGAAAAGGTCAGTTTTCATTCCAATTCCAAAGAAAGGCAATGCCAAAGAATGCTCAAACTACTGCACAATTGCACTCATCTCACATGCTAGTAAAGTAATGCTCAAAATTCTCCAAGCCAGGCTTCAGCAATACGTGAACCGTGAACTCCCTGATGTTCAAGCTGGTTTTAGAAAAGGCAGAGGAACCAGAGATCAAATTGCCAACATCCGCTGGATCATGGAAAAAGCAAGAGAGTTCCAGAAAAACATCTATTTCTGCTTTATTGACTATGCCAAAGCCTTTGACTGTGTGGATCACAATAAACTGTGGAAAATTCTGAAAGAGATGGGAATACCAGACCACCTAACCTGCCTCTTGAGAAATCTGTATGCAGGTCAGGAAGCAACAGTTAGAACTGGACATGGAACAACAGACTGGTTCCAAATAGGAAAAGGAGTACGTCAAGGCTGTATATTGTCTCCCTGCTTATTTAACTTATATGCAGAGTACATCATGAGAAACGCTGGGCTGGATGAAGCACAAGCTGGAATCAAGATTGCCGGGAGAAATATCAATAACCTCAGATATGCAGATGAAGTGAAGTGAAGTGAAGTCGCTCAGTCGTGCCCGACTCTTTGCGACCCTATGCACAGTAGCCTGCACCCAGCTCCTCCATCCACGGGATTTTCTAGGCAAGAGTACTGGAGTGGGTTGCCATTTCCTTCTCCTATGGCAGAAAGTGAAGAACTAAAGAGCCTCTTGAGGAAAGTGAAAGAGGAGAGTGAAAAAGTTGGCTTAAAACTCAACATTCAGAAAACTAAGATCATAGCATCCAGTTCCATCACTTCATGGCAAATAGATGGGGAAACAGTGGAAACAGTGTCAGACTTTATTTTGGGGGCTTCAAAATCACTGCAGATGGTGATGGCAGCCATGAAATTAAAAGACGCTTACTCCTTGGAAAGAAAGTTATAACCAACCTAGACAGCATATTAAAATGCAGGGACATTACTTTGTCAACAATGGCCCATCTAGTCAAGGCTATGGTTTTTCCTGTGGTCATGTATGGATGTGAAAGTTGGACTGTGAAGAAAGCTGAGCGCTGAAGAATTGACGCTTTTGAACTGTGGTGTTGGAGAAGACTCTTGAGAGTCCTTTGGACTGCAAGGAGATCCAACCAGTCCATCCTAAAGGAGATCAGTCCTGGGTGTTTATTGGAAAGACTGATGCTGAGGCTGAAACTCCAGTACTTTGGCCACCTGATGTGAAGAACTGACTCATTGGAAAAGACCCTGATGCTGGGAATAATTGAGGGCAGGAGGAGAAGGGGACGACAGAGGATGAGATGGCTGGATGGTATCACCGACTTGATGCGCATGAGTTTGGGTGGACTCTGGAAGTTGGTGATGGACAGGGAGGCCTAGCTTGCTGCAGTCCATGGGGTCACAAAGAATTGGACACGACCGATCAACTGAACTGAACTGAACTGATTGTGGTTTATTCACATAGTGAAATACTACATAGCAGTGAAAACAAACTACAGCATCATGAATAAACATGAATTAAATTTTCAAACACAATGTTGTACAAAAAAGAAAGTTATAGAAGAATATATGTAGTATACTACTTGAAAATTTGCAAGATAACACTTTTGTGAAAGGTTTTATGTAGTGAAAATATTTTTTAAATGCACAGGAATAATAAGCACCAGTAAACCTGGCAAGTGTACTTTACATTTTTAAAGAAAAGGTGATTTATATGGTAATTTAGATTTATTAAACTAGGTGTTGATTACTTAGATGTTTATTACTATCCTTTAAAATTTTCATTTATCTGAAATGTTAAAAAATAAAATTTGTGGTTCTGTGTAGTGCTGTTAATTTTGCTGAGATCCAAATGTTATAATATTCAAATATACATGTTAATTGAACATTTGAATAGCACTTTAAGGGAAGAGGGAGAAGGGTTCAAGATGGGGAACACGTGTATACCTGTGATGGATTCGTGTTGATGTATAGCAAAACCAATACAATATTGTAAAGTAAAAGAAAAAGAAAAAGAAAATTGTAGTTACACATAAAAAAAAAGATTTCCAAAGCATTTCCTTATTTTATTTAACCCACACATAATTTTTGATCCTTAAGAAATCTGCTAACTTGTGTAATTTTAGCAGAGTTAAAAAGAAATTTGCCAATGTAGGGAGACTCTGCATGAGCTCTGGAGCCTGAGCCCAGGTACCAGCTCTCCCACGAACATCCTTCTTTGTTCCCCGTTTGCCTTACCCATGGCTGTTTTTCATTTATGTTTTTATGACCCAACAGTGAACTCATAAATTTCTACTCACTTCTTCAGAGTATGGCCAAGACTTCCCTTCAGGAAAAACTTTACTCTTGCCCAAAGGGGTGAGGTGTTTCCTTGGTACCTCAGCAGGCCTACCAGCTCTCCATAAGCAGCAATGTGTCACAGACAAAAGAGCTGGAGGAGCTGAAATATATTTAGCAAGTTAATAGATAAATACCTTACTTAGCACTGTAGCCCTCATTCACTGCAAGCTAATGACTAGCCCAAAATAACAGTGCAGATTTACATGGGACCCCTGAAGTGGTCTGATGGAGGGTAGCTGTCACCAAGATTTACCAGATTTCCCATCACTTGCAACATGTCATTCTAAGCTCAGCAACTGGACACCTGTCAAATGATTAATGGGATAATACCTCAATTTTAGCTTCATAATCACTATCTTAGACTGGAATAAGAATTTAATAGACAGACAAGAATCTTCTTCATATGCTGCTATGTCTGTAGTTGGATCATAGTATTCACTCAATTTTAAATACTGGAGTCGGTCTATGAGAGTAACAGTGGAAATGGACCAACATGAGTCTTGGCCAGTTAACTGAGAAACTAAGGCCTTTTTCACACAGGCTCTAGGACTGAGAAGAATCCTACAACACTTTCATACTGATTACCTTTGTAGGTGATCCTCACAAGGTAACTCACCACACAGCAGTGAAATTATCCACAATTTTTCACCTCTGGGCCGTGCTTTGTGGAGTTTGCCAGCTTCACATGAAGTAAGTAATCATCGATGACTGGTTTCACCACTGCAACTCAAGTCACACATAGCTACACAAGTATCCTTGAAAAGGGCATTTTTTGAGTAACAGGTAATGTAAGCTAAATGTGGGAAGATAAAATGCATGTTCAGTATAAGTATTTATTTTCATTTTATTTTATTTTTAAAAATTTTTGTTTTTCATTAACTCTTTATTTGAACTCCATGGCCACTGCTGAGTTTTCAAAATTTGCTGGCATATTGAGTGCAGCACTTTCACAGCATCATCTTTCAGCATCTAGAAATAAACTTATCCAAGGAAGTGAAAGACATATACTCTGAAAACTGTAAAACATTGATGAAGGAAATTTAAGATAGTACAAATAAGTAGAAAGTTAGCCCATGTTCATTGAATGGAAGACTCCTTAAAAATTAATTAATTAATTTTAATTGTAGGATAATTACTTTACAACATTTTGATAGCTTCTGCCATACATCAGCATGAATTGGCTGCAGGTATATATGTGGCCCCTTCATCCTAAGCCACCTCCCTCCCCACCCTGTCCCTCTGGGTTGTCCCAGAGCACTGGCTTTGGTTGCACTGCTTCATGTGTGGAACTTGCACTGGCAATTTATTTTACGTGTGGTAATGTACATGGTTCAAAGCTATTCTCTCAAATCATCCCACCTTCACCTTCTCCCACTGAATCCAAAAGAATGGAATAATTAATATTGTGAAAATGTCCATACTACTCAAAACCATCTACAGATTTAATGCAATCCCTATCAAAATAGACATGACATTTTTCACAAAACTAGAAAAATAATCCTGAAACATATAAGCAACTACAAAATACCCTGAGTAGCCAAATCAATCTTGAAAAAAAAAGAACAAAGCTGGAGGTATCATACTCCTTTACTTCAGACTATGACCACAAAGCTACAGAAATCAACAGTATGGGTCTGGTATGGTAATAAAAACAGGCATAGCATAGAGAGCCCAGACATAAACTCATGCACTTAGGGGCAATTACTTTATGATAAAGTAAGGGGAAAAGACAACCTCTTCACTATGTGGTATTAGAAATATTAGCTACATGTAAAAGAATGAAATTAGAACAATTACACCATGTACAAAAATAAACTCAAAATGGACTAAAGACCTAAATGCAGAAACAGAAACCATAAAACTCCTAGAAGAAAACAGTATGCTTTTTGACATAGGTCTTAGCAGTATCTTTTTGGGTCTGCCCCTCAGGCAAGGGAAACAAAAGCAAAAATAAACAAATGGGATTTAACTAAACTTAAAAGCTTTAGTATAGCAAAGGAAACATTTAACAAAATGAAAAGGCAGTCTACTGAATGGGAGAAGATGTTTGCAAATGATATGTTTGATAAGGGGTTAATATCTGAAATATATAAAGAACTAATACAACTCAATACAAAAACCTCAGTTAAAAAATAGAGGACCTGAATAGGCATTTTTCCAAAGAAAACATACAAATGATCTACAGGCACAAGAAATGATGCTCATAATCATTAATCATCAGAGAAATGCAAATTAAAATCACAAAGAATTATCACCTCAAACCAGTCAAAATTACTATCATCAAGAAGAACACAAGTAACAAATGTTGGCAAGGGTGTGGATAAAAAGGAACTCCTGTACACTGTGGGAATGTAAATTGGTGCAGCCACTGTAGAATCAGTATGGTGTTTCCTCAAAAAACTAAAAATAGAACTACCCTAGAACCCAGCAATTCCATTCCTAAACAGATACCCCCCCAAAATGAAAACACTAATTTGAAAAGATACATGCACCCCAATGTTATTCTGAAAGTCTGAGGAAGTGAAAGTGTTTGTCACTCAGTCATATCCAACTCTTTGCAACCCCATTGACTGTAGCCCGCCAGGCTCCATAAAATTCTCCAGGCAAGTATACTGGAGTGGGTAGACATTCTCTTCTCCAGGGGATCTTCCTGACCCAGGGATCAGACTCAGTTCTTATCAGTATTATTTACAATTTCCAAATATGAAAGTGACCTAAGTGTGTGTCAGCAGATGAACAAGAAGATGTGAGATACACACACACACACACACAATGGAATTCTACCCAGCCATAAAATTTAATAAAATTTGTCATTTGCAACAACATGGGTGGATTTGGAAGGTATCATGTGAAATAAGTCAGACAGAGAAAGATAAATACTTTATGATATCACTTATATGTGGAATCTAAAAAATAGAACAAGCTAGTGNACACACACACACACACAATGGAATTCTACCCAGCCATAAAATTTAATAAAATTTGTCATTTGCAACAACATGGGTGGATTTGGAAGGTATCATGTGAAATAAGTCAGACAGAGAAAGATAAATACTTTATGATATCACTTATATGTGGAATCTAAAAAATAGAACAAGCTAGTGAATATAATAAAAAAAGAAACAGATGCACAGACATAAAGAACAAACTAGCAGTTACCAGTGAGAAGGAAGAAGGGGGGCAAAATAGGGGTAGGGGACTAAAAGGACCAAACTAGTATGTATAAAATAAATAAGCTACAAAGATATACTGTACAACACAAGAAATACAGCCAAAATTTTATAGCAGCTATATGTGAAATATAACCTTTAATATTGTGAATCATTAATATTGTGAAACTAATATAATATTGTATATTATTAGTTAATAGTTGTAGGGCAACTATTCTTCAGTTAAAAAAGAGAAAGAGGCTGAAATGTCACCATTGGCAAATATAAACAATATATTGTAATGACTGTAAGTGGAAACTAACTTTTAAAAATTGTGTGAAAATTAAAAAAAACTTCAAATCCAAAATCAAAATTAAAAAAAATAAATGAATAAAAACTCTCTTTGGAAATTTAAAGTGAGAGAGAATTGGAGCATCTAATGTGCCCTGCTGATATATAGATCTATATAACAATTGCTCAAAAATAAAAGAAAGAGAGGCTTCCTCTGTGCAATGCAGGAGCTGCAGGAAATCCGAGTTCAATCCCTGGAGCAGGAAGATCCCCTGGAGGAGGGCATGGCAATCCATTCCAGTATTCTTGCCTGGAGAATCCCAAGGGCAGAGGAGCCTGGCAGTCTACAGTCCATAGAGTTGTGAAGAGTCAAACATTACTGAAGCCACTTAGCATGCATGCAAAGGAAAGAGAGACTATGGAAATCCCTCATGCTTAGACTGCAGAATCCATAGGGCAAGATTTTTACCTTGCAAACTTAGATGATAAAATGGTGTGTACTGTTTGAGGAAATCCTGAGTTAAGAATTGTTAGTTTAGAATTTCATTTTCCTTAGATTTTTAACATGCCACACAGAAATCCTATTTTCCAGAATTCCTGGAAAGATGAGAGAGTCAGTTCCTAGGTAGGTTAATAATAAGTCTGGAATCCCTGAGAAGGAGAGAGGGGTCTGGAGTTCTCAAAGAGAAGAAAAGGACAAACTTTTTTTTTCTTTAAGTGCAGAGCTGATGATTACACAACAAAACAACTCAGCTTAAACTCTGTACTAAGGATTATATAACAACAATGGATCCTGCTCTAGGACATGTTTCTCCTTCATGGGTCTGGTAAGACCGTTACAACCTCGAGACATTCTTTTGATTTACTGTAATAACCAACTGAAAAATTATATAACTCCCTTTCTAAGACTAGCAAGGGGGGCACCCTCCATCCCCCCTCCTGATGTCTGTGTCAGAAGCTTTCTCTGTTCCTTTTTCACTTTAATAAAACTCTGCTACACAAAAGCTCTTGAGTGATCAAGCCTGGTCCCTGGTCCCGAAGCTAAATCTTCTTCAGAGATCACGATCTGACATCGTTCACTGTAAGCTGTCATCTTGGGGGCTCATCCGGGATCTTCAGGACAAGGTAAGAACACTCAAGAGCTCTAGCCTCTCTGCTTTCTCAGTATACATGTTTCTCCTCTTACTCTACTAACTCTACTAACTCTACTGTGTGCTTGTGTGAATGAATGACACGCCCTGTGTGAAGCAAGTGATGAGCCCTGCTCTTTGATTTTACGGTGCTCATAATGACTGAAAGCAGCCCCCCAAAGGGGAGCCTTTTTGGGGATTGATGCTGACCTGCCAATGCCAGACACACCCAACGTCCCTGCAAGGGGAGTGGCCAGAGATGGGCAAAGCTTGTGGAGTGAACTTTCTTTTCTTGGTCCCATTTTCCTGTCTCTTTGACCATTTTGTAATTGCGTGGGGGAATTAAAACGACTAACCTGATCTATCAGATTATAGACGTTCAAGGGAATTGTGATCCATACCATGTGCTTTCACTTAGACCCCATGGATGAAAGTGCCTAGCCTTGCTAGGTGGAGAAGGCAATGGCACCCCGCTCCAGTACTCTTGCCTGGAAAGTCCATGGACAGGGGAGCCTGGTGGGCTGCAGTCCATGGGGTCGCTAAGAGTCGGGTACGACTGAGCGACTTCACTTTCACTTTTCCCTTTCATGCACTGGAGAAGGAAATGGCAACCCACTCCAGTGTTCTTGCCTGGAGAATCCCAGGGGCGGGGAAGTCTGGTGGGCTGCCATCTATGGGGTCGCACAGAGTTGGACACGACTGAAGCGACTTAGCAGCAGCAGCCTTGCTAGCAGCCGAAAGTTACAAGAGCACGTTTGGGAGTGAGACGGAGCTCTAGCTCTAGGAATGTCTCTCAGGCTAGAGGTCACTCTCTTGGCTGCCCACCTCTGGGGGCCAGAGTTCTAAAAGTGAGTCCTTGTTATAGCTGTGCCTCCAGACTATATGGACGGAAGCCCCGCTAGCGAGCATGAGTTTCTAAGAATATAGGCCGAGAATCCCGGATTGGAAGTACAGCAGGCTTCTTACTTTGGTAGTGCTGTTGTTAGTGGTTCAGAGGGAGCTCTCTGGTGGGTTTTGTCTCAACTTCTTAGATATTCCTTTTGTGGAATCTGTGGGAATGAACTGGAAGGATCGGCCCTAGTAGCTTGAAGACAAAAATCACTTTTTCCTTGCTGGTCGACCCTTTTGCTATCACATATACTGGTGTGGTGACACTCAGAAGGGACATCGTGGTTGTCCATCCCTTTATGACTGACTGCTGCTACTGTGGCGAGGACTGTATTCAGGAACGTGCATGGGCACATGGGAGACGGATGTTTCCCCTACTAGTCCTAGCTCGGAAAACATTTCCAGAAATGCTACTCTGCTCCACCCCTGGTGGCATCAGAGGAAAAGGCAAATCAAGCAAAGGTCTTGGTGGTAAGAAACCGGAAATCAATTTGAGATGTCATCAGGTCTCCCCCTGGTGCATCTCCACCTGCCTCGGTGGTAGAACCGGAAGGGATGAGTATGGTGCCAGTGTTGGTAAGGGACAGACTAAGTCCAGCTAGGGAAGGAAAACTTTGGGGGAAAATCTGTCTACACCCCCATCTGGAGCAGGGAGGGACGCCTCCGATGGAAAGAAGCCACGGCTGTGGAGGCCGCTTTTTTCCCTCTTACAGATAGGTGATCAAGAAGGAAAGGTATCTTTTAAAGAGTTGTCTTGTTGATGCCAGGAAAATGCTGCTCTTTATGGTTGAGCAAGTATTCCTGCTGATAAGGGAGATTTGGTCAGTGCATGGTGTGGATACGCAATGCACAGTGCTGGGAGAGTTAGTTAGTGCTAGTCACTTAGTCGTTTCTGACTCTTCGAAGCCCCATGGACTGCAGTGCACCAGGTTCTCTGTCCATGGAATTTCCCANCTGGTGGGCTGCCATCTATGGGGTCGCACAGAGTTGGACACGACTGAAGCGACTTAGCAGCAGCAGCCTTGCTAGCAGCCGAAAGTTACAAGAGCACGTTTGGGAGTGAGACGGAGCTCTAGCTCTAGGAATGTCTCTCAGGCTAGAGGTCACTCTCTTGGCTGCCCACCTCTGGGGGCCAGAGTTCTAAAAGTGAGTCCTTGTTATAGCTGTGCCTCCAGACTATATGGACGGAAGCCCCGCTAGCGAGCATGAGTTTCTAAGAATATAGGCCGAGAATCCCGGATTGGAAGTACAGCAGGCTTCTTACTTTGGTAGTGCTGTTGTTAGTGGTTCAGAGGAAGCTCTCTGGTGGGTTTTGTCTCAACTTCTTAGATATTCCTTTTGTGGAATCTGTGGGAATGAACTGGAAGGATCGGCCCTAGTAGCTTGAAGACAAAAATCACTTTTTCCTTGCTGGTCGACCCTTTTGCTATCACATATACTGGTGTGGTGACACTCAGAAGGGACATCGTGGTTGTCCATCCCTTTATGACTGACTGCTGCTACTGTGGCGAGGACTGTATTCAGGAACGTGCATGGGCACATGGGAGACGGATGTTTCCCCTACTAGTCCTAGCTCGGAAAACATTTCCAGAAATGCTACTCTGCTCCACCCCTGGTGGCATCAGAGGAAAAGGCAAATCAAGCAAAGGTCTTGGTGGTAAGAAACCGGAAATCAATTTGAGATGTCATCAGGTCTCCCCCTGGTGCATCTCCACCTGCCTCGGTGGTAGAACCGGAAGGGATGAGTATGGTGCCAGTGTTGGTAAGGGACAGACTAAGTCCAGCTAGGGAAGGAAAACTTTGGGGGAAAATCTGTCTACACCCCCATCTGGAGCAGGGAGGGACGCCTCCGATGGAAAGAAGCCACGGCTGTGGAGGCCGCTTTTTTCCCTCTTACAGATAGGTGATCAAGAAGGAAAGGTATCTTTTAAAGAGTTGTCTTGTTGATGCCAGGAAAATGCTGCTCTTTATGGTTGAGCAAGTATTCCTGCTGATAAGGGAGATTTGGTCAGTGCATGGTGTGGATACGCAATGCACAGTGCTGGGAGAGTTAGTTAGTGCTAGTCACTTAGTCGTTTCTGACTCTTCGAAGCCCCATGGACTGCAGTGCACCAGGTTCTCTGTCCATGGAATTTCCCAGGCAAGAATACTGGACTGGGTTGTCATTTTCTTCTCCAGGGAATCTTCCCTGGTCTCTTGAATTGCAGGCAGATTCTTTACCGTCTGAGGCACCACCATTTGTCCGAGGCTAAGTGCTGGGAAAACGGAGGCCAAAGGGAAAAGAATAATTTTTATGTTAATATTTTTCTCATCTTGCCATAAAATATGAATTTTATTTCACACTGGTGGTTATGTGTCATTAAACAGCATCACCATCCACTTAACATGGTCAAACTAAAAAAAACATATGGGTTATCTTTTTTTCATTCTCCACATTCAATTCTTCTGTCTGTTCCTAGAACACATACTGTTCATTTTTAATGAAGGGTCTTTGTATTAGGTATTCTCTGCCTGAAATGTAGATCACTTGACTTTCCTTTGCCAGATTCTTGTCATTGAAATGTCAGCTTAATGTCACCTCCAAGAGAGGCTTTCTATAGACAGTTAATACAAAGCAGTTCAACTTTTAATAGCCTTGAAAGACAAAGCTAATGTTTCTCTGCGGAGCAGAGGGCAACGACTTGACCAGACTCTGGAGAGTGGCTCTCTGTCAGTAGGGTTTCTCAGCTGGCGCAGTGATAAAGAACCCGCCTGCCAATGCAGGAGACCTAAGAGATGTGGGTTCAGTCCCTGGGTTGGGAAGATCCCCTGGAGGAGAGTACAGCAACCCACTCCAGTATTCTTGCCTGGAGAAGAATGGACAGAGGAGCCTGGTGGGTTACAGACAATAGGGTCACAAAAAGTCAGACATGACTGACGTGACTTAGCATGCATTGTGTCAGGAATGTGAGGTTTTGCGCTTACTGTTTCATGGGATGGACCCTGGCTTGAGGAACTGAGCTTCTGGTTTTGGTCTACCAAAAACTCTTATTCCCTTTCTACTGACAGCATTAATTTTAACTTTGGGATACTTTGATTAAGCGAACACTTCCTTATAGCCTTTTGGCAGATACTTGTGGGGCTTGCTGTTGTTACCTGTTGCAATAAAATCTCTTCTCCTCTCTCTCAGCAGAAAAGGAACAGCCAAACACTATTTGAACAGCTTGCCTAAATCTTAACTCTCACATCTCAGCTGCATGAACAAGTAGAATATGGGGAACTCTCACTCTTCAGTTCTCGTCCACCACTTGCTCCAAAGTATGGGGTTCAGAGAGCGTCTGAGTTGGTGAACACTTTCACTGTTTGGGAGAGGGAACCACCCCAATTCCATGGGACCTTCCCAGACCTCACCTTATGTCTTCATCTAACTGTTCATCTGTGTCTTTTCTAATATTCTTTATTATATGATAAAATGATAAACATAAGTGTTTCTCTGAGTTCTGTGAGATGTTTTAGCAAGTTACTGAACCCAAGAAGGGGTCCCAGGAGCCCTGGTTTATGGCTGATTGTTCAGAAGCACAGGTGATAACCTGAGACTTGTAAAGTGGGGGTAGTTTCATGGAACTGAGCGCTTCATCTGTGGGATCTAAAGCTAACTCCAGGTAGATAGTGTCAGGACTGAAATGATTGCGGGACACCCAGTTGGTGTCATAGAGAATTGTTTGACCTGCAGGAAACCCACACTCTGGTGTCAGAAGTGTAGTGTTGTGAGTGTAATAGTGTGAGAGTAAAAGAGAAACACACAAGTATGGTTTTTCTTTACAAAGATTCTTTGAGTTTTAAAAAAGTGTAAAATTGAATTTGAAGCATTCTATAGGGGAGAAGAAGAGCCTTTTTGTTTCTGCATATTCTGTCAGGTGGCAAAATACTGTCTCACTAAAGTGGGTGCTCTTCTCATAATTGACTTTTAAACTGACTCTGGCTATGCTTTTGGGTACTGCATTAATTATTAATACATGGATTTATTGCTTCTGGACAAATAAACATTTCTCAAATTCTTTTCTAGCTTTGTTTTGGTTATTATAAAATGGTTTCTTTGGTTAATAACACAACCAGGGCTGCGGTCATTTTCTATTCATCAGTTCAGTTCAGTTCAGTTCAGTCGCTCAGTCGTGTCCGACTCTTTGCGACCCCATGAATCGCAGCACGCCAGGCCTCCCTGTCCATCACCATCTCCCGGAGTTCACTCAGACTCACGTCCATCAAGTCCATGATGCCATCCAGCCATCTCATCCTCGGTCGTCCCCTTCTCCTCCTGCCCCCAATCCCTCCCAGCATCAGAGTCTTTTCCAATGAGTCAACTCTTNACTCAGACTCACGTCCATCAAGTCCATGATGCCATCCAGCCATCTCATCCTCGGTCGTCCCCTTCTCCTCCTGCCCCCAATCCCTCCCAGCATCAGAGTCTTTTCCAATGAGTCAACTCTTCGCGTGAGGTTTCTATTCATAGGTATTTTAAAAAAATATTTATTTGTTTGGCTGCCTTGTGGCATGCGGGATGTTTCGTTGTGGGGTGCAGAATCTCTAGCTGTAGCACATGGGCTTAGTTGTCATGCAGCACATGGGATCTTAGTTCCTCAACCGGGGATCAAACCTGTGACACCTGCACTGAAAGGCGGATGCTTAACCACTGGACCACCAGAAAAGTCCTGGTATCGTTGTTCTTATCTTTATCAACTGACTGTATTCTTCTGACAATTCTCTCAAATATTGCTCTGCTCCAAACTAAGATCCCATGTTCTGAATTCTTAGGGACTCCTGTAGTGCTTTGTCTTCTTTTTCTTTTGACACCAGATCATCTTTAGGGCTTCTTAGATGGGTGCTGGGTGGCCCCAGGCTTGTATAGCCTACCACATGGCACACATTAACAGAAGGGTTCTAGGAATGATCAGGCAGGCTGATTTGTCCCATGGGTCCACAGCGTCCAGTGGTATTGAACAAATTATGCTCTGTCAGGCCTCAAAGAAAAGAAGGCAGCTCATCCTCACTCATGGTGGCTTTGGTAAAGGCTTGGGTTGATTGTACAGAAGACAGGAATCAAGACCATCCGCAAGAGAAAGAAATGCAAAGAAGCAAAATGGCTGTCAGAGGAGGCCTTACAAATAGCTGTGAAAAGAGAAGCAAAAAGCAAAGGAGAAAAGGAAAGATATACCCATTTGAATGCACAGTTCCAAAGAATAGCAAGGAGAGATAAGAAAGCCTTCTTCAGTGATCAATGCAAAGAAATAGAGGAAAACAATAGAATGAGAAAGACTAGAGATCTCTTCAAGAAAATTAGAGATACCAAGGGAACATTTCATTCAAAGATGGGCTCAATAAAGGACAGAAATGGTATGGACCTAACAGAAGCAGAAGATATTAAGAAGAGGTGGCAAGAATACACAGGAGAACTGTACAAAAAAGATCTTCAAGATCCAGATAATCATAATGATGTGATTACTCACACTCACCTAGAGCCAGACACCTTGGAATGTGAAGTCAAGTGGGCCTCAGGAAGCATCACTATGAAGAAAGCTAGTGGAGGTGATGGAATTCCAGTTGAGCTGTTTCAAATCCTGAAAGATGATGCTGTGAAAGTGCTGCACTCAATATGCCAGCAAATTTGGAAAACTCAGCAGTGGCCACAGGACTGGAAAAGGTCAGTTTTCATTCCAATCCCAAAGAAAGGCAATGCCAAAGAATGCTCAAACTACCACACAATTGCACTCATCTCACACGCTAGTAAAGTAATGCTCAAAATTCTCCAAGCCAGGCTTCAGCAATATGTGAACCATGAACTCCCTGATGTTCAAGCTGGTTTTAGAACAGGCAGAGGAACCAGAGATCAAATTGCCAACATCC
>SJYX01018685.1:0-13403 GCA_006410675.1 Oreotragus oreotragus
TTTTTTTTTTTTCTGAATGAGTATTCAGTTTTAAAGTGTTCTTTGAACAGTTGCATGGTTTGTGCAGAGCAATCTTACTGCAAAATTCTTTCTATCTTGCATAGAGCCCAGCCGCTCTGATAGCCAGGGTAACAAAGGCTGCAATCTTAGCTGATCCTCAGTAAGTACTAACTCCTGTTTTTATTGTGGCTATATTGTCATTATTTTTGGAGTGAGCAGATTTTATATTTTACTACCTTTGTTCCAAGGGTAGTGATCTGAAGAGATTGGGGTGGGGATCAAGGTTCAGAAGTTGAAGGTGAAAGTCAGCTATCAAAAAGACAGTAAAAATGCCAGGTGAGCAGACAGGCTTAGCCAAGAATGGTGAGCAGCCCTAGTGTTTGGTAGGTTTTCATCAGCACATGCGTACTGTGTTTACCACGTATTGATTCACTGTGTTAAGAACATGGATCACAGAGATATAGAATAATTTTCCTTCCTGCCCAAGGTAGGATTGCAAAGGACTTTGGATTTCTTAATATAAAGAATGTAATAATAATATATTCATATGTAATAATAATAACATATTACTATGTATGTTAATCTATAAATAAAATATTTATCTCTAAATAAAATATTATACAGTAATAAGTAATGTATAATAAAATAATATTTTAGCATAATTTGAGAAGCACCAAGACAGAGGCACATATAAGGTGCTACACAAGCACAGAAGAGGGTAAAATTGAAATCTAAACTTTACAGAAATAGCATGGAAGCTTGGTGATTGAGAATGGACTCTGGAGCTAGTCTTCATACAATTAAACATCTATCTTGCCATTTCCTCCTTGTGCAGTGTTGGCTTTGTTATCTAATGTCTCTGGGTCTCTGTTTCCTTTTCTGTAAAACTTGAGTAATGAGTACCTATTTTACAGGATGTTATAAGGAATGTTTCCTGTAAGTGGAGATGAAATGAATTTATGTCTGTCTATGTCTCTCCCTACACACACACATATGATAATAGTATCTGGGTATAGCAAGTGCTATATGTGTTTGAGGAGGTATTATGATAAGAATTGGGCCAGTAATACGTCTTCTGTCAAACAGTTCATTTAATATCACAGTCTGGGTCTTATGTTCCTTTGGCTTCAATGGGCAATGGTCTGAATCATAGAAGAATCTAGGGCTCCCATAACGAGCACCCCTTTTGAAAACAGTGTGTGAATACATTTTAATCTCATTGGTGTTGCTTTGGAGAATCATAGAACAGTGTCAAAAATGATCCTGCTCTCACAGTGTTGGAGCAGATTATGTAGAACTATTCAAAAAAGGAGTTTGATTAAATATCACACTTATAATTAAGAATGGTTACAGTTGAGACTTTCACTTTTAAATATAAATTCATATTTATGTCTAGAGTGTCTTTAAAAATACTATGTGTCCTTTCCAGTTGGGAGACAGAGGAATATCTTTTGTTATACCTTGGTACCTCTCTGAGGACCTCCTAAGGTACAAATGTTCTTAAAGTACATTTATTATAGGTATAAACATATATTTGACATTACACAGAATATACTCTCCAAATCTGAGAAACTATATCCTTTTTTTTAGTGTAATTTCGGAAAGATAGACATGTGTGTATATGTGTCATTGCACTATTATCCTTTATTCGTAGGAAGGTTGTATTGGAGGTTTATATGTAGCTCTATAGATGGCGAGGTGAGCACCATTCTCACACTCTTGCAAGACTATTAATTTGATGTACACTGTTCAAAAGCACCCTTAGGATTTCAGATTAACACATAAAGAGGTTATGTATAGGAGACTGAAGAATATTTAGCCACGATTCCAAGGCCCAATAAAGCTTAGTAGGGTTATTGCCACTTAAGATTTAGTACTCTGTCTTCAAGTCTTATAAAGTGTTATAGTTTTAGTCGATTCTAGAGGCATTTATGTTACACTTAATTGATTCCATAAATTCGATTTACATGAATCTAACTTATGAGTTAGAATGCAAACTTACTTCCCTCTGCAAAGAACTTCAGTGGCTCCTAATTGCTTATTGGGTAAATTCCAAACCTGTCAGAATTCTTTGCTCTATGATCTGACGCCAGCCCACTTCTTAACCTCATTATTATTTTCTATCTAAATTCATGATCTTCAGCTGGAAGATAAGAAGATGCCACTTATGCCCTCAAGTGCTTGAATTTTTTTCAGCAAGGACATCAGAGTCATTAGAAGGGCATCTCCCGTTTCTTTTGTGCTAAATGCCCCGATGTTAGGCATCAGCAGCAATTGGTAGTAGTGGGTGGACTTAATTAACCAAAGATTGACTTTTATTCACATCTCATATACATGGTCTAGAAACATCTGTTTAGCCACCACGTTCTTCATTACCCTGACCTTGTGTTTTTCAGCAGGAAGCTGTGCATCTTTTTGAGACTGATAATAGTTCTCAGAATTTTCAAGGGCTCAGCACTTTTTAATCATTTCTTGAAAAATGGAGTGCCAGTTTGTCCTGTGTAAAGAATCTAAGTGTAGCCTCTGTGTAAAGAGTCTCAAATATGTTGAGCTGCTGCAACAGTACAGTATAGAAGTGTTTGTCTTTTCCTGTGTTAAGCTATTGCTTTCTCTATGACTAATGCTTGAGACTGACTGAATTAAGTATCTCTTAGAATCTGTTTCTTTACCGTTTTTGTCTAAATAATTCAGTGCTGTCTAGAAAATCTCCAGTCTCCTTAATGGGATGGATGCATAGAAGCAGTTTTCAAACTCATCCACTTTTCACTGCAGTGCAGAGACCAGCCTACATGATTAGGGTCCCATCTCCAAGTAGTAAATATGGTTCTCTTGTCTGCTGTTGGCTGGGACTCATGCTTAGCAAGTTCTAATTTACTGATTCATTAATCATTTATTCATTCATACAATCAGACATTGATTGAATATTTCTATAAGGCAGTCACAGTGCTGGAAGATGGCAATTGTTAAAGAAATTTTGACAACTTTAAATACTAATAAGTCATGTTGATGGAGCCCTTTGCAGCCCTAGGTATCAAGAATGGCTTCCCAGGCTAGATATTTGTGAAATAATTCTTCATGGATGAGTGGGAATGTTTTTCAGTGAGAAGGGAAGGAAGGAATTACAGGGGAAGGGAGCATCATTTCTAACAGTATTTTAGTGACCTGGCATAGTAGGGACTGAAGTGTCGGTTATGTCTTGAGCTTATGGAGCAGAGATAGTGTGAAATGGGAGAGGAGAAGACAGCAATGCTGGACAGGACCTTATATGTCATATGAAGAACTTTATGCTTTATTTGAAGGCTTTGGTTTTGAAGAATGTCAGCCAAGGGACTGATGATCAGTCCAGAATGAATGGTCTTTTTGGATACAAAGAGGTAAGTCAGGGAGTGATTGCAGAGTCCCTGTGATGATCGCTTTGAGTAAAGCAGTGGCCATGATTATAAGGAAGGAAGAGCTAGAAATAAGGGATATTTTATTGGCTGAGTCAGTAAGAATTAGTAACTGACTGGATTTTGGACAAGGAGACAGATAATGTCTGACATGAGGATAAATGCCCAGATTATGGCTTTGGTATGTTAATGGTAAGGTATATCCTACAGGAATAGCTCTTTGTTCAAACATATTTCCTTTATACATCTTAAAAATTTATTTTTAAAAATATTAAAATTATCTTAGTTTGGCACTTGCAGAAACACAACACTTCTAAGTAAAGTCTGATCAGTTATTGAACCTCTCTAGGTGTCAGTTTTATCTTTTTAAAATGTTTTAAAAATTGTGGTAAAATAAACATCACATGAAATTGACTTCATAACCATTTTAAGTGTATAGTTTAGTAATGTTAAGTACCTTCATATTGTAGTGCAATAAAGGTTTTAGTTTCCAAAACTAAAACTTTCTACCCCTTAAACAACCACTCTGCCTCTACTTTCTGTTTGAACTTGATTTTTCTAGGCACTTTATATATAAGTGGAATGATACAGCATTTACCTTTTGTGTCTTATTTCGCTTCCCATAATAAACGCATTTACAACGTGTCAGAATTTCTTTCTTTTTAAGCTGAATAATATGCTGTTGTATGTGTCTACCACGTTTTGTTTATCTGTTTTATCTGCCAATGGACTCTGGTTATTTATACCTTTTGGCTGTTGTGGATCCTGCGGCTAGAAACCTGATTCTATTAATTTGCTTATCTTTAAAGTGCAGATATTGCACCTACCTCATGGGGTTCTTTTGTGAGAATCAAATTAGATGATTAGTATTTAACATAATGATTTGCATGAAACAATCAGCAAATGAATTTTAGTTACTTTTACTGCATCTGGGTGGAAAAAAAGGAATAAAGATTAGGAGTCCAGAAGGAAAGGATGCCTTCTGTGGTTTTGGTGCCTGGACTGTGAGACTAATGAAGCTTGACTTGGGAAACAAAATTGAAGGGATTGAGTTAGGACACCCCTCCATCCACTCCCTCCACTTCTGTTCTGACCTATTTCCAAGCTTACTGTACAGCAGTGTCATTATTCATAGTGCATTTGATGTAAACCAAAGCTTGATTTTAAACTAAGGAGAGGATCACATTGCAAAGTATTTTGAATGTTAAGGGAAGGTCCTCTTACATGAAATTTTAAGCTTTTTAATTTTATGATTCAAGCACATTAGTAGTTACAAGACCTGAAATAGACACATTTCAGTGAAAGGGGAGCTTAAATGGTAGTTGCTTTCTGGCAGATGGGGGAATTTAGTTCATATCAAAATATGAGCTCTGTTTATTTTTATCAAAGTACCAACTCTACAGATTGGATTAATGTATAATTTTAAGCATGACAGGCATAAAACTTCATAGAAGAATTTTATTTCTAGCATTTCCAACTTATTGTATTATTTTTAATTTTTACAACTGATGTTGGGTAATTGCATACATTTATTCTCTTTGCAAAATTGACATATAAAGTAATTTGTTATTTCTTTGATAGACTCCTTGAAAGAAATTGTCTAACGATTACATATACCTGAAATTTGCAGCTGACAGGAAGAGAAACTAAAACTGTGCTGCTAGCAGTTTGTGAAAAGATAAAGCCCTGGTGAAGAGCTTTTTTGTTTTCTCATTCCCAAGCCCACATGATTTTAGATGTGTGTTTAAGGTCACTGGTGGACCCTTTAACTTAGCTCAGCTCTGGGCTTAAGGCCAGTGCTTCCTTGCCTTTTCCATCAGTCTGTCTTTTGGAGTTGAGAGTAAAAATCTGAGTTTAACATCTATGTGATCTCTTCCTCCAGCTTCTCCTGTCCCTGTATAACTTTCCAGCTTTTCTTGTCAGATATCTAAGTGACGCTTTTGGCGCTTGTAGGTGCCTGCACTCGTGATGTGTAAAGGTGTAAGGGCCATCACACACCTCATCCATGCTCTCCAGCTCTTTAGTTCAGAGAAGTAGAAGTCTGGGAGAGAGGCAGAGTGTAGCAAGAAAAGAATGGTCACAGAAGGGCTTGAAAAACATAGTTGAACATGGTGATAGTATGTCTTTGCATGAGCTATAGTTTGTAATTTTACTTCAGTTTCTAACTGGAAGGAAAACTAGCAATGTAGCATAGACACAACAAACAGAACCATGACGTATATTTCAGAGGGGACAGAGCTGAGTTTGTCCAGCGCCAGGCTCTGCCACACTTTAGAGTGTTCTGTTTGAATGCTACAGTGGGTTCACTCTGTGATGGGGACTGGATGGTGGAATGGGGGAATTCTCTCTGTTCCCTACATGGTATTCCATTGGAGGAGTGGTTTTTAGAGCCTGCCTTCCTTCCTCCTGCCATTAACTGCAAGCGTTTCAAGGATAAATTTGATTGGATTTACTTGAGTCAAAACAATTGAAGTGTTCTCTGAAAAGAACATAGTCCCTAGATAATCTCAGAACTGTTCAAATATTTATATGATCCTTGCTGCCTCCAAGACCTAGTGGTGTAGTTCTTTATTCCAGGATGCAGGATATACCTGGCAAAATGTAATCTATCCCTTTTATAGTGGGAACTGTATCAGGCCTGCTTGGCACAGGTTCTGAATGCAGTCACAGGCTCTAGGAGCAACTTGATGCAATAATTACATGGACTACCAAGAAATAGAATCTCCATTTTACCAAGAAGGAAGCCCCCCAAACTAGTATCAACAGCAGATTG
Source organism: Oreotragus oreotragus (assembly GCA_006410675.1). Taxonomy (NCBI): domain Eukaryota; kingdom Metazoa; phylum Chordata; class Mammalia; order Artiodactyla; family Bovidae; genus Oreotragus; species Oreotragus oreotragus. Next base: position 6,163 of record SJYX01018685.1, read on the forward strand.
CTGCCAAGCTGCTAAGTCGCTTCAGTCATGTCCAACCATGTGCGACCCCATAGACGGCAGCCCAACAGGCTCCCCCGTTCCTGGGATTCTCCAGGCAAGAACACTGGAGTGGGTTGCCATTTCCTTTTCCAATGCATGAAAGTGAAAAGTGAAAGTGAAGTCGCTTAGTCGTGTCCGACTCCTAGCGACCCCATGGACTGCAGCCCACCAGGCTCCTCCGTCCACGGGATTTTCCAGACAAGAGTACTGGAGTGGGGTGCCACTGCCTTCTCCGCAACAGCAGATTAACTGAATGTAATTAAATTATGATTCTATTGATCAAGAAGTCAAATTTACATTCTTTTTATTGCAGTGTTTTTGTAGATATATGCAATGTTTTATATTTTTGAAATCACTGAATAAATATTATTAAAGTAACATTATTCAGCTGACATCTGACTGGTTTCCCATTCTGGGAATCAGTCTGCTCATTTTAGCGGACGTCTGGCCTCAATTCTGTGTATTAATCTTTAGTCACAACATTTAGTTCAGATTTTAATAAAGATTCCTTAAAAATGCACAAAACTAACCAGTGTGCCCAGATTTTTCAGAAAATAGTTTGTATTTTGTTGTTGTTGTTCAGTCACTCAGGTGTGTCCGACTCTTTGCCACTCCATGGACTGCAACACGCCAGGTGTCCCTGTCCTTCACCATCTCCCAGAGCTTGCTCAAACTCATGTCCGCTGAGTTGGTGATGCCATCCAACCATCTTGTCTTCTGTCTTTCCCTTCTCCTCCTGCTTTATTATTTCCCAGCATCAGGATCTTTTCTAAAAAGTTGGCTTTTTGCATCAGGTGGCCAAAGTCTTGGAGCTTCAGCTATAGCATCAGTCCTTACAATGAATATTCATGTTTAGTTTCCTTTGGGAAAAAGAAAATCAAAGGAAACTGACTGGTTTGATCTCCTTGCAATCCAAGGGACTCTCAAGAGTCTTCTCTAACACCGCGGTTCAAAAATATCAATTGTTTGGCACTCAGCCTTCCTTCTGGTCCAACTCTCACATCCATACATGACTACTGGAAAAACCATAACTTTGACTATATGGACCTTTGTCAGCAATGTGTCTCCTTTTTAATATGCTGTCTAGGTTGGTCATAGCTTTTTTTCCAACGAGAAAGCATCTTTTAATTTCATGGCTGCAGTCNGGTCCAACTCTCACATCCATACATGACTACTGGAAAAACCATAACTTTGACTATATGGACCTTTGTCAGCAATGTGTCTCCTTTTTAATATGCTGTCTAGGTTGGTCATAGCTTTTTTTCCAACGAGAAAGCATCTTTTAATTTCATGGCTGCAGTCACCATCTCCAGTGATTTTGGAGCCCAAGAAAATAGTCTATCACTGTTTCCATTGTTTCCCCATCTATTTGCTATGAAGTGATGGGACCTGATGCCATGATTTTAGTTTTTTGAATGTTGAGTTTTAAGCCAACTTTTTCACTCTCTCTTTCACCTTCATCAGGAGGCTCTTTAGTTTCTCTTCACCTTCTGCCATAAGAGTGGTGTCTTTTGCATGTCTTGAGGTTATTGATATTTCTCCTGGCAGACTTGATTCTGCCTTGTGCTTCACTCAGCCTAGCATTTCACATGATGTGCTCTGCATATAAATTAAATAAATAGGGTAACAATACACACCCTTGACATACTCCTTCCCCAATTTGGAACCAGTCCATTGTTCCATGTCCAGTTCTAACTGTTGCTTCTTGACCAGCGCCCAGTCGTGTCTGACTCTGGGCAACCCCGTAGACTGCGGCCCGCCAGGCTTCTCTGCCCATGGCATTCTCCAGGCAAGAGTGCTGGAATGGGCTGGGGGACCTTCCCGACCCAGGGACCCAGCACGCGTCTGCTGCGCCTCCCGGGGTGCAGACGGGCTCTTGGCCGCCGCGGGGGCTAGTGTTCGGCTTTGTGTGCACCGCTGCTTGCCTATCCCCGGCCCTTAGTAGATGGACGTCGTTAGTGCTGGCCTCGCCGAAGCTGCCCTGGCGCCCTCAGGCCCTGTGCTGTGCGACTCCCTGCTTCTCACCTTGCACCGTGAAGACAGTAAAAACCTCAGCGCGTCTGCCGTGGAGCTGAGCGCTCTTGGTACAGTCGCTGAGGTTTGGCGAAAACTCACAGAACCTCTGGCCCTTGAGACAGGAGCAGGGCTGTGCGTTGCGGGGCTGGGAGTGGGGAGCTAGCCGGGGGCTCGGGGCCGGTCAGGGGCTGCTGTGGGCTTGCCACAGCGCTCACGCGGGCGCTGCGGCCGGCAGGGGAGAGGGCTCTGGGGCCGCGTGCCGGGCGCCCCCGCCCGAGGACGCCGTGAGGAGGCCTCAGCCCGCGCTTCCTCACCGAGGCCGCTCCTGCTGCTTTCTCGGAGGTGTTGGCGCTAAGCAGTTGCCCCTCAGCTGTCAGGCTCTCTAGTAACGAGGCCTTGGGGGTGTTTCTTCAGGCTGCTCGCGCCGCGGTGTCCTGACTGCGGTGCAGGCCATCGTCACATCAGAAAGATCTGCGTTTTGCCAGATGAGTGCGCTCTGGAGGATGCTGTGGCAGTGTCCTGAGGCCCGCGAGAATGTCGGTGTATTTAGTGCGGGGGCCAGGGCTTTACCAGGAGCACAGTCCAGGGAGATGACGTGCAGGTGTGTGTGATGGTGTCTTAGACGGTGACAGACAGGACCGTCCGCTCGCCGGGGCTCGCCCGCAGCAGGCACCGGAGGGCAGGCGCCACGCTGCAGGAAAGCCGCCCCAGCAGACGCGGGCGGAGGCAGTGGAGAGTGGGTGGGCCGACTGGCCGCCTTAGCGCAGCGGCGGGGACTTGTTCCCTTCCGTTTTCCTTTTTTTTTTTTTTTTTAGGTAGTTTGAACATTCTTTGGCATTGCCTTTCTTTGGGATTGGAATGAAAGCTGACCTTTTCTAGTCCTGTGGCTACTGCTGAAATTTCCATATTTGCCGACATATTGAGTGCAGCACTTTAACACCATCATCTCTTAGGATTTGTCATATCATATGGAACCTTCTTATGGAATCATACAGATTGCCATATCATATGGAACCTTTGTTTCTCGATTTTTAAGGAACCTCCATGCTGTTCTCCACTGTAGCTGTACCAGATTACATTCCCACTATTGTGGGGGCAGTGGGTGGGTAGGAGGGTTCCCTTTTCTTCACACCCTTCCCAGCATTCATTTTTGTAGACTTTTGGTGTTGGCCATTCTGATCAGTGTGAGATATACCTCATTTTAGTTTTGATTTCCATTTCTTTAATAATTAGTGATGTTGAGCACCTTTCATGGGCCTCTTGGTCATTTGTATGTCTTCTTTGGAGAAATATCTATTTAGATTTTATGGACAGCTTTAAACAGTCACAGATGTTCCCATGTGGAAGTTCTCATAAAACTTGCAAGAGCCAGGTGGTACAGTGGTAAAAGAATCTGTCTGCAGAGTAGGAGGTACAGGAAACATGGGTTCAATCCCTGGGTTAGGAAGATCCTCTGGAGAAAGAAATGGGAACCCACTCCAGTATTCTTGCCTGGGAAGTCCCATGGACAGAGGAGCCTGGTGGGCTACAGTCCATGGAGAGTCAGACATGACTGAGCACAGAGTACATGTGTATACCCCAGGGCACTTCCTTGTGTGGAAGAGCAAAGCAGAGTGCATACTCACTGTAGGCAGTCAAAAGAGAGAAAAATTAGTAAGCTAAACTATGCAAGGTCAGTTTCTTGTTCACATCTTGTCAATCACAAGTGTTCAGGGGGAAATCTCACCTTAGAGAAACATGAATAGTGAGCAATAAATACTTCTTTCTAACCATTTCATAAGTTAAAACTGAAGTCTGGGGCAATGCCCTGAAGGATGGCTTTTCAGGAGCAAATGTAAATAATTAACCTAGAGCTTAGGATACTTTAAAAATGATACTAGAGAAAACATGAAGAACAAGGACAAAAATGTGTAAGGTTAGTTGAGTGTGTGAGTATAAGAAGGTGTCAAAATTTAAGGTAAAGTTGCTAAATCCTTCTGTTACCTGCAAGTACTTCTATTTGCCTGTCAGTATGTTAATTTGATGAGTTATTTGTTCATAAAGACTTAAATTTTCAATCAACTAAGGAGAGTCTTCATAATTAGTAAAATATAATTCCATAGGTGATGACTCAATTAGTGATAACTGAGATTTGCTACATGTCAAGGGATAATGAATCAGGGATTTTAGACATATTAAGTTTCACTTCCCAGTCACAAATGTGTGGAAGAATCATTCCTGGAACTTGTTTAAATATGGATAATCTATGTCTAAATCTGAATGTTCATTGTGAGACCCTATCACTTTATTCAGTTTCTCCTGATAGTCTCCATCTACCAGGCATGAGGTGGGAAATTCACATGGATTAACCATCAGAGGTCTGTTATTGGTAAAAAAAAAAGTGCCAGTGTTCAGCACAAGTGGAATGTTGGCATTTAAAGAATGCTACCACCACTGTACCACGAAAACAGTTGCCAGGAGTAAAGTAGCTTAATAAAACTCCATGTTTTATCCATGGAGAGTTTCCATCAGCTTTCCACTATTTTTAATTTCAGCAGTTTTTAAAATAACATTTGAGATGAGAGTAAAGCTAAATTCAATTATAGAAGTCTTTAAGACATAAAATAGAGCACTCAGACTGAAAGATGATGTCCTAAATTCTTTACGTCAGTGGCTTTAGAGCCAAAGGTGAGATTTTGTGCCAGTAATATCTCTTATTCATATTCATTTCTCTTAAATATTCATTCTCTCCTATTCAGTTAAAATATCATCAATGAAATTTTCATCCCATTTTGGCTGAGGAGATGGTTTTTTTTTTTCAAATTAAAATTTCTCACTGTTTTTCAATCAATTACAAAGAAATGGTATCCACAATCTAGCTATACTGTTAGTTTACCAGAACGTCTGGTGCAAATTTAAAGATTATTGTTACTGGAAATGATGACTGTTATTACCATATCTAGGTATGTTCCCAAGCAGACCTTGGCACAGAGAGTAAATTATTCCTCCTTATTTCCTGATGGCAGAAGTTGCCTTCAAACTGACCCTGTCTTGATTGGCCCACAATTTCAGAACATGGCCCCTTCATTAAGTACATATGAGGGAAACAAGGTTTTTGGAATATTTTTCTTTTATTATTTTTTCAGAGATCCATGTGTTCTAGATCTTGGAATTATGTGTGATAGAATTTTTGGAATCTTATAAAGGAGCATGGCCTTTTTCTTACTACTTATGGCCTGCATCTTTGTGGTAAAAGCATTGTGACATGACATAGTGGTAAATATGTGTCCACACTTTTAATAACCATGTCATTAAATATCATGTTTTAACTACCCTTTCCACTAAACAATCTACTGAGTCAGTCTGAGGATCATCAGACTGATGGCACCTTATGATAATTGACCTCATATATTGCAAGTTGCTGAACAGAGAACATTATCTCGTAGTTACACTTACCAAATTGCAAAGAGTTTCTCTGTTTTCATCATGTCACCATTTAAACAGGTCAATGCATGTAATTCCATTATACAAATGAAAAAATAATCTTATATTATATTTGTTTTCAGTTTTGTCCTTTCTTGATTTTTCTATTTTTCATCTGTAATTTTGGGGATGGTTTTATATTTTTTTCAGTTGTTTTGAATTTCATAAAATAATACATATGTAAAGATGTCTCATATGGGTTGATAAAAGATTATGTAGGAATAATTGTTTTCCACCAATCTTGTCATTTGACTTTAATAGGCCTTTTATTCTGCAATGGTAACTGCTGCAAAGAAGAGACTATAATGTCGACTAGGGTTAACTTCATGCCACAAACAGGAATTTAGAATCAAAACACTTTTTAGTAATAACTTGGGTTACTGATCTTAAATGCACTAATGTGATCACATTGAAATACTTTTGTTGCTATTTGCTCTACTTACAATATCACTGAATCCTTCCTTGAGTATGTTTCTTGTCTTCCTGCTGTTTTGTTTTATTTCTTACTATATAGTTTTATCTTCAGACTTGGAGTTTTACTCTTGCTACTTAATACTTACTCTTGCTTTCTCAGTAAAGTTATAAACATGTATAAGTAGTTTAATTCCTTTTGCCTCTTTATCCTCAATAAAAGAGTTGGGTGAACTAGTTGATGCCTAAGATGCCACCCAGCTCTGAAAGTATATGGTTTCCTCAAAATTGAAATTGTAATTTGCCTGAAAAATCATTTCTGTGCATTTATCTAGAGAAATGTCTATTTATTCTATTCTCCCCCCCTCTTTCTTTTTTCCTTTTTTTTCTTTTAAATAATACCATATATATGACAAAGAAGTTTCTTATAAATGTCCTTTGGATTGGCATCTTTTCTAAAAATTCTTATAAATTTATTAATAGGTTAATCAGATATAATTTCCACTGGCAAGAATTATGTGCCTTCTTTTCTAAAAATTCTTATAAACTCATTAATAGGTAAATCAGGTATAATTTCTACTGACCAGAATTATGTGCTTTCACATTATAGAGTTTATTTAGCTTGCTTGAGTTTCAATTTATTGTAGTAGATATTGGGTAGAGAATGGAAAATGATTTCTATCCTATAACATAGCTGTCGTATTTTAAGGTGCAGAAATTACTAATGTCTCCCAAATAGGACATAGGATTATCCACTTGTTGAGTTTCTAAAATTCAGTGATCACGTTTTTTGCTTTACTATTACTGTATGATAGTACCAGTATACAGTAGGTGCCCAAAGATGTTAGTTGAATTATTTTTCTACTACATCTTTTCTCTCTTGTTGTTTTTCTCTCCCTCTATCCTTGTGTAAAATAGGTAACGTAGTAGAGAGAGAGAAAAATTTTTATTGAGTGTCAAAATATTGAGTTGTATTAATAGCTGTGTAGTCTTGGATTGGAGAAGGAAATGGCAGCCCACTTCAGTGTTCTTGCCTGGAGAATCCCAGGGACAGCAGAGCCTGGTGGGCTGCCGTCTGTGGGGTCGCACAGAGTCGGACACGACTGAATTGACTTAGCAGCAGCAGCAGTAGTCTTGGATTACTTATTTTTCTCCTGTGGAACTATATTCTTCATCTATGAAAAATGGAATTAATCTAGACCTCAAGTCCCTTTCGTATCTACATTTCCATGATACTAGATATCTGTTTTTTTTAATTCAGCATTTCCATAATCTATTTGATGATAAAATACTTATTTTTTTCTTTCTTTTTT
>SJYX01018686.1:0-16221 GCA_006410675.1 Oreotragus oreotragus
AGAAACAAAAGACCTATATATAGAAAACTATAAAACACTGATGAAAGAAATCAAAGATGACACAAATAGTTGGAGAAATATACAATGTTCATGGAGCGGTAGAATCAATATAGTGAAAATGAGTATACTACCCAAAGCGATCTAAAGATTCAGTGCAATCCCTATCAAGCTACCAACGTGATTTTTTTCAGAGAACTAGAAGAAATAATTTCACAATTTGTATGGAAATACAAAAAAAAAATAGTTGGAGAAATATACAATGTTCATGGAGCGGTAGAATCAATATAGTGAAAATGAGTATACTACCCAAAGCGATCTAAAGATTCAGTGCAATCCCTATCAAGCTACCAACGTGATTTTTTTCAGAGAACTGGAAGAAATAATTTCACAATTTGTATGGAAATACAAAAAAACTGGAATAGCCAAAGCAGTCTTGAGAAAGAAGAATGGAACTGGAGGAATCAACCTGCCTGACTTCAGGCTATATTACAAAGCTACAGTCATCAAGACAGTATGGTACTGGCACAAAGACAGAAATATAGATCAATGGAACAAAATAGAAAGCCCAGAGGTAAATCTATGCGCCTATGGAAACCTTATCTTCAACAAAGGAGGTAAGAATATACAGTGGAGAAAAGACAATCTCTTTAACAAGTGGTGCTGGGAAAACTGGTCAGCCACTTGTAAAAGAATAAAACTAGAACACTTTCTAACCATACACAAAAATAAACTCAAAATGGGTTAAAGATCTAAACATAAGACCAGAAACTAAAACTCCTAAAGGAAAACATAGGCAAAACACTCTCTGACATAAATCACAGGAGGATCCTCTTTGACCCACCTCCCAGAGTAATGGAAATAAAAGCAAAAATAAACAAATGGGACCTAATTAAACTTAAAAGCTTCTGTACAACAAAGAAAACTAAAAGCAAGGTGAAAAGACAGCCTTCTGAGTGGGAGAAAATAATAGCAAAAGAAGCAACTGACAAAGAATTGATCTCAGCTCATGCAGCTCAATGCCAGAAAAGTAAATGACCCATTCAAAAAATGGGCCAAAGAACCAAACAGACATTTCTCCAAAGAAGATATACAGATGGCTAACAAACACATGAAAAGATGCTCAACATCACTCATTATCAGAGAAATGCAAATCAGAACCACAATGAGGTACCATCTCACCCCGGTCAGAATGGCTGCTATGAGAAAGTCTACAAACAATACATGCTGGAGAGGGTGTGGAGAAAAGGGAACCCTCTTACACTGTTGATGGGAATGCAAACTAGTACAATGACTATGGAGTACAGCATAGAGATTCCTTCTAAAACTGGAGATAGAACTGCCATATGACCCAGCAATCCCACTGCTGGGCATACACACTGAGGAAACCAGAATTGAAAGAGACGTGTACCCCAGTGTTCACTGTGGCACTATTTACAATAGCTAGTACATGGAAGCAAACTAGATGTCCATCGGCAGACAAATGGATAAGAAAGCTGTGGTACATATACACAGTGGAATATTACTCAGCTATTAAATAGAATGCATTTGAGTCAATTCTAATGAGGTGGATGAAACTGGAGTCTATTAAACGGAGTGAGGTAAGTCAGAAAGAAAACCACCAATACAGTATATTAACACATATATATGGAATTTACAAAGATGGTAACAGCGACCCTATATGCGAGACAGCAAAAGAGACACAGATATAAGGAACAGACTTTTGGACTCTGTGGGAGAAGGCGAGGGTGGGGTGATTTGAGAGAATAGCATTGAAACATGTATATTACCATATGTGAAATAGATCAGCAGTCCAGGTTCGATGCATGAGACAGGACACTCAGGATGGGGGCACATATATACCCATGGCTGATTCATGTCAATGTATGACAAAAACCACTATTGTAAAGTAATTAGCCTCTAATTAAAATAAATAAATAGAACAAAAACTAAAACACAAATTGGAAAACAAAACTAAAGCAAGGTGCCAATTGGAGAACAGAGCAATGAAAATAAAACTAACAAATATGTTGTGAGGAAAGGAAGGAAAGAAAGAATAGATATGCCAAATTAAATAGAGGTAGATAAAGAAGATTTATGTACATTAAAGATTAACTGCAAGGGGAAAAGAACAGTAGGAAAAGCAAACAAAGGAATAAATGTAGAAAAATAGAACTAAAAAATTAAAATTAAAAAATAGAGAAAAGGAAAAAAAAACAACCTCTACAGAACTGCAAAAGCCCAACATAGAGGAAGAGGTTTATTAGAACTATAAAAAATGTGAGGGGGAAAAAAAGATCAAAAGCTTAATTAGATTTCATAGTGCCAATAAAATCAACAGCTGCAACAGAGGGGAAAAAATAAATCCAGAAGAGTCTACAGAACAAGTCAAAACATAAGAATAATAAGTGTTTTTCTTGAGTCACTGCTGTCAGAGTCCTTTCTCTCGCTGGGAGTCACAGTCCACCTCACCCGCCTAGGATGCCCTCCAACACTATGCATCTCTGGACCTGCTGTGGGGGCAGCTCAGATTCTAATCTGGTCCTACTCCTGTGTGTTCTTGCCTCCAGTGTCCACAGCTATCAGAACTAGTGCGTTTTCTTTTGTGGGAGTTCTCTGTCCTTTTATATGTTTCATAAAGAGTCTGCCTCATTGATGATGTGGATTTAATCTGCAGCTAATACAGCTGGTGGGAAGGTTTTGAGTCTTTTTCCTTAGACACACTGCCCCTGGGTTTCAATTGTGGTTTTATTTCCACCTCTGCATGTGGGTTGTCCACTGGGGTTTGCTCCTGAGGCTGCCCTGGAGGACTTGGGTTTGCTCCTTTGAGGGCCAGGTGTGGAGGTGGGGCAGCTGCTTGGGTCACAGGGGTTCTGGCAGCAGCAGGTACTCAGGGGAGTTGTCGGCTAGGGCAGCAGGAAGTACAGTGCTCTTGAAGGGTATGGCAACCAGTATTGGCCAATACACTCCAGTATTCTTGCCTGGAGAAACCCCGACAGAGAAGCCTGGCAGGCCACAGTCGACAGGGTCGCAAAGTGTTGGACATGACCAAAGCGACCTTGTGCACCTAGATGCAAGACTTTTTTTTTGCCTGTGTCAGCTCTGTCCCAGTGAGAATTGAGCGTGAAGGTGGCGCAGCTGCTTGGCTTGTGGGGACCCTGGCCGTGCCAAGTGTGCAGGGACATGGACTGCATCCACTACAGGAGTTATGGCCCTATCAGAGTCTTTTTTCAAGCCTTTTGTAGCTGGTGATCAGAAGGCCTGTTTGGCCAGTCTTTTCCCATTGCTCCACCCATTCAGGCACTTAGAGGGCTCCCTTGCCTGGAGTCCTTCTCTGTTGTTTGGTGTGTCAGGCACGTAGAGGGACCCCCCTGGCTGAGGTCCTGCTCTGTAGAACGGTGCGTCAGACACCCCTTTAGGGGGCACCCTAGGTGGGGTCCTACTCTGTAGTTCAGTGTCTCAGGTGTTTGATGGGCCAGCCTTTCTCTCCTTCAGCTGCCGATGCTGGCATGTGGGGAAGGAGAGCCTTTGGTGATGGCTCCACCCTCTACGTGTGACTCTGCAGTATCACCTTGCTTCCATGGCTGCCTGACTTTCCTCCACAGTCATTTCCCACCACAGGCTCCTCCCTCACATCCCCTCTATCCGTCTCTGCACAGTCAGCAGCAGCCCTCGCCCTGGGATTGCTCCACAGTCTCAACTCCAGCTGCTGCGCCTTCCAGGGGACCTGTGTCCCTGTCTGGGGTATGTATGTCTGTGGCAAGGACTGTCTGATTCTCATTCCATTTAGGCTGCCACAGATCAGCTGTTTCAGTCTCAGCCTTAAATGTTTCTCCTCTGACTCAGACAATTGCCCCGATGTGGGACTGGACCCCTGCTTCAGTTCCCCCACCTGCCAAGGGCAGGTCCAGTCCTACTGACACTCCTGTTTTTCCCTCTGGTTCCTTTGTCCTACTGAGTTTTGTGTGGTTCTATATATTCTTTTCCGCTGGTCAGGTACTCCTGTCCGTTCTCAGCTGGTGTTCTGCATGCACATCTGTGTCTGAAGGTGTATTCCTGATGTATCCATGGAGAGAGGTGTACTCCATGTCCACCTACTCCTCCATCTTGTTTCCCTTAAAAATTTTTAAATGTGGGCTGGAGTCCCATATTTTAGAGAGTTCCTTCTCTGCTGAAACCTCAGCTCTACTTTCCCCTGCTTTTCTGAGCCTCCTCCAGGAAACTTTTTCAGGCAGTGGGAACAGTGGGAATTCTTCTGTAGCTTGTATTGCTTTTGATATTTCCTCATTTGGATAATTAATGTTTGGATAAGGTTTATGTTTTAGCATCTTTTAAACTCTTTTAACTATCCTTCCCCATGAGATTATACCCTTTCTCCAACCATTCTGAAAACATACAGGGCACTTTTCACTACATTTTCCACCTTCAGTACCAGAGTTATTTTCCCAAAGACTCTCACTACTTACTTTATGAAAAGAATAAGAGAAATAACAAAACTGACAGGTTTGTTATTTTTCGTACCTTTAATGGAAGTGTTTTTAGTTTTAGGGTAGGACTTCGTTCTTATTTTTTTTGTGTGTGAAATACACTACCACTTTTTTTTTTTTTTGCCATACTGATAATGATTGGCTGCTTGCTACATGACTATGTATATAATAGATGCCTTTACATTATCTAAAATTAGAATCAATAATTTGCTTAGTTGTGTCTAACTCTTTGAGACCCCATGGACTATACAGTCCATGGAATTCTCCAGGCCAGAACACTAGCTGTTCCCTTCTCCAGGGGATCTTCCCAACCCAGGGATTGAATCCGGGTCTCCCAGCATTGCAGGCAGATCCTTTACCAGATGAGCCACCAGGGAAGCACATATAAAAGGTAACTTTATGTTATCTGAAATTAGAGTCAGGTTTTTAGTATCTCTTTCTAAACTTTAACAAACTAAAACAATTTAAACGTATTAAAGCAGTGCTGCGGAAACAGCAGATTGTGAATAGATGGTGAGTTTGAGCACACCTTCCTTGGTGANTGCAAGGGGAAAAGAACAGTAGGAAAAGCAAACAAAGGAATAAATGTAGAAAAATAGAACTAAAAAATTAAAATTAAAAAATAGAGAAAAGGAAAAAAAAACAACCTCTACAGAACTGCAAAAGCCCAACATAGAGGAAGAGGTTTATTAGAACTATAAAAAATGTGAGGGGGAAAAAAAGATCAAAAGCTTAATTAGATTTCATAGTGCCAATAAAATCAACAGCTGCAACAGAGGGGAAAAAATAAATCCAGAAGAAGCTACAGAACAAGTCAAAACATAAGAATAATAAGTGTTTTTCTTGAGTCACTGCTGTCAGAGTCCTTTCTCTCGCTGGGAGTCACAGTCCACCTCACCCGCCTAGGATGCCCTCCAACACTATGCATCTCTGGACCTGCTGTGGGGGCAGCTCAGATTCTAATCTGGTCCTACTCCTGTGTGTTCTTGCCTCCAGTGTCCACAGCTATCAGAACTAGTGCGTTTTCTTTTGTGGGAGTTCTCTGTCCTTTTATATGTTTCATAAAGAGTCTGCCTCATTGATGATGTGGATTTAATCTGCAGCTAATACAGCTGGTGGGAAGGTTTTGAGTCTTTTTCCTTAGACACACTGCCCCTGGGTTTCAATTGTGGTTTTATTTCCACCTCTGCATGTGGGTTGTCCACTGGGGTTTGCTCCTGAGGCTGCCCTGGAGGACTTGGGTTTGCTCCTTTGAGGGCCAGGTGTGGAGGTGGGGCAGCTGCTTGGGTCACAGGGGTTCTGGCAGCAGCAGGTACTCAGGGGAGTTGTCGGCTAGGGCAGCAGGAAGTACAGTGCTCTTGAAGGGTATGGCAACCAGTATTGGCCAATACACTCCAGTATTCTTGCCTGGAGAAACCCCGACAGAGAAGCCTGGCAGGCCACAGTTGACAGGGTCGCAAAGTGTTGGACATGACCAAAGCGACCTTGTGCACCTAGATGCAAGACTTTTTTTTTTGCCTGTGTCAGCTCTGTCCCAGTGAGAATTGAGCGTGAAGGTGGCGCAGCTGCTTGGCTTGTGGGGACCCTGGCCGTGCCAAGTGTGCAGGGACATGGACTGCATCCACTACAGGAGTTATGGCCCTATCAGAGTCTTTTTTCAAGCCTTTTGTAGCTGGTGATCAGAAGGCCTGTTTGGCCAGTCTTTTCCCATTGCTCCACCCATTCAGGCACTTAGAGGGCTCCCTTGCCTGGAGTCCTTCTCTGTTGTTTGGTGTGTCAGGCACGTAGAGGGACCCCCCTGGCTGAGGTCCTGCTCTGTAGAACGGTGCGTCAGACACCCCTTTAGGGGGCACCCTAGGTGGGGTCCTACTCTGTAGTTCAGTGTCTCAGGTGTTTGATGGGCCAGCCTTTCTCTCCTTCAGCTGCCGATGCTGGCATGTGGGGAAGGAGAGCCTTTGGTGATGGCTCCACCCTCTACGTGTGACTCTGCAGTATCACCTTGCTTCCATGGCTGCCTGACTTTCCTCCACAGTCATTTCCCACCACAGGCTCCTCCCTCACATCCCCTCTATCCGTCTCTGCACAGTCAGCAGCAGCCCTCGCCCTGGGATTGCTCCACAGTCTCAACTCCAGCTGCTGCGCCTTCCAGGGGACCTGTGTCCCTGTCCGGGGTATGTATGTCTGTGGCAAGGACTGTCTGATTCTCATTCCATTTAGGCTGCCACAGATCAGCTGTTTCAGTCTCAGCCTTAAATGTTTCTCCTCTGACTCAGACAATTGCCCCGATGTGGGACTGGACCCCTGCTTCAGTTCCCCCACCTGCCAAGGGCAGGTCCAGTCCTACTGACACTCCTGTTTTTCCCTCTGGTTCCTTTGTCCTACTGAGTTTTGTGTGGTTCTATATATTCTTTTCCGCTGGTCAGGTACTCCTGTCCGTTCTCAGCTGGTGTTCTGCATGCACATCTGTGTCTGAAGGTGTATTCCTGATGTATCCATGGAGAGAGGTGTACTCCATGTCCACCTACTCCTCCATCTTGTTTCCCTTAAAAATTTTTAAATGTGGGCTGGAGTCCCATATTTTAGAGAGTTCCTTCTCTGCTGAAACCTCAGCTCTACTTTCCCCTGCTTTTCTGAGCCTCCTCCAGGAAACTTTTTCAGGCAGTGGGAACAGTGGGAATTCTTCTGTAGCTTGTATTGCTTTTGATATTTCCTCATTTGGATAATTAATGTTTGGATAAGGTTTATGTTTTAGCATCTTTTAAACTCTTTTAACTATCCTTCCCCATGAGATTATACCCTTTCTCCAACCATTCTGAAAACATACAGGGCACTTTTCACTACATTTTCCACCTTCAGTACCAGAGTTATTTTCCCAAAGACTCTCACTACTTACTTTATGAAAAGAATAAGAGAAATAACAAAACTGACAGGTTTGTTATTTTTCGTACCTTTAATGGAAGTGTTTTTAGTTTTAGGGTAGGACTTCGTTCTTATTTTTTTTGTGTGTGAAATACACTACCACTTTTTTTTTTTTTTGCCATACTGATAATGATTGGCTGCTTGCTACATGACTATGTATATAATAGATGCCTTTACATTATCTAAAATTAGAATCAATAATTTGCTTAGTTGTGTCTAACTCTTTGAGACCCCATGGACTATACAGTCCATGGAATTCTCCAGGCCAGAACACTAGCTGTTCCCTTCTCCAGGGGATCTTCCCAACCCAGGGATTGAATCCGGGTCTCCCAGCATTGCAGGCAGATCCTTTACCAGATGAGCCACCAGGGAAGCACATATAAAAGGTAACTTTATGTTATCTGAAATTAGAGTCAGGTTTTTAGTATCTCTTTCTAAACTTTAACAAACTAAAACAATTTAAACGTATTAAAGCAGTGCTGCGGAAACAGCAGATTGTGAATAGATGGTGAGTTTGAGCACACCTTCCTTGGTGTGCTTGTAAAGCACTGAGATGTTACTAGCAGAGAATATTTGAGTGTGATGCCCTTTTAAATTAGTAAGTTCCAACAAATTTTGGGAGTGAACACTTGCCTGATTTTAAGTATCAGTGCTTGGAAATATGCTATTCTGTCTTCATTTTTAACCCTGTTGTATGTTTTCATAATTTCTTCCTAGATTTTGAGATCAAACTTTTTATTCAATAGACTTTTAGTTCAAGTCTGTTTAATCAAATGGTAGGAGAAATGATGAATCATATTTAAAAATATGTTCTTCCTACCTCCTTTAGATTACTAGAGGAAAGATAGGCATCTCTTCCATTAGCCTGTTATTGTACTCCAGTGCAACCCCAAAATAACCACTACCTGAAATTAGAAGACGCTTACTCCTTGGAAGAAAAGTTATGACCAACCTGGATAGTATATTCAAAAGCAGAGACATTACTTTGCCGACTAAGGTCCGCCTAGTCAAGGCTATGGTTTTTCCTGTGGTCATGTATGGATGTGAGAGTTGGACTGTGAAGAAAGCTGAGCGCCGAAGAACTGATGCTTTTGAACTGTGGTGTTGGAGAAGACTCCTGAGAGTCCCTTGGACTGCAAGGAGATCCAGCCAGTCCATTCTGAAGGAGATCAACCCTGGGATTTCTTTGGAAGGAATGATGCTAAAGCTGAAACTCCAGTACTTTAGCCACCTCATGCGAAGAGTTGACTCATTGGAAAAGACTCTGATGCTGGGAGGGATTGGGGTCAGGAGGAGAAGGGGACGACCGCGGATGAGATGGCTGGATGGCATCACGGACTCGATGGACGTGAGTCTGAATGAACTCCAGGAGATGGTGATGGACAGGGAGGCCTGGCGTGCTGCGATTCATGGGGTCGCAAAGAGTCGGACATGACTGAGCGACTGAACTGAACTGAACTGATCCGTTGTAAAGGCTGGCGGGAGGGCCTGTTGTGCATTTTGTCCTGGATTGGTGATGTCTTCAGAGGCAATAATTTTGAATACTGCCCTTTTCTGTGTTCTCATGTGTGCCTTTTCTTCTGTTAGGCTCAGCATGTGCTGAGTTTAGACCTAATACTTTATATTTTTTTCCCTTACACTTGGAGCTCCTCCTCTGTCCACATCACTCGTTAGGTTTTAAGACCTTCTTCATAATACATGTCTGTAAGATCTCCTTGACTTTTCCCCATTGCCTTATATACTCTGAAATTCTGTTATACTTCATTTTGCACAGTTTATCACTTTAAAGTGTGACATTCATATTTTAAGCATATACAAGCACCAGGAAGGCAAAACTTGTATCTTAAATCCTGCCACACACACACTACCTGTGGCATTTTGTAAAGCCTGCTTCTGTGGCCTTTACAGCTCATATGTGATAGATACTGAGTGGATATTTATTGATTCTTGGAGTAATCTCTAGATTTGTGGTTCTATTATCTTTTTAATTTATTTTTAATTAGAGGATAATTGCTTTATAATGTGTTGGTATTTGCTGTACAACAGGGTGAATCACCTGTAAGTATACGTATATCCTTTCTTTCTTGAAGACTGGATTTGTGGTTCTTAAAAGTTAGGTTTCCAGGCTATTAGACAGTCACTTATTCAGAAGTTCAATTGATGGTTCAAGGGGTTTAGTAGAATACTAGACAGTTTTTCTGTACTAAATTGTTTGCCTTTTCTTCTTTATGAAAATAATTGATTAATTTTGATATCATGGTTAACCTGATGCAGTTAAACTTAATTCAGTAGTTTAAAACAATGCATGAAAGTTTGTTGGTTTTGCTAAGAGAAGGATTGAAAGCTTCTCTGAAAAGATTATTCTTACATAGTAAAAGAAAATTTTGTTTCTTTTTCGGAAAGAAACATTTTGGCTTCTTGAAAAGGCTGAAGCTCACTAAAAATGTTAAAAGTTATCAAGCTGACTTCCTGCAGTTAGAATATATTAAAAATGTGTTCTTTATAACTTAAAATTTTTTAAAACCAAAGTTATCTGTAGTCTAAGAAAAGAAGGAAATCCATGGAGGCACAGCTCTGCTGTCCAATATATCATCGGCTTTGTTACTAATGAGATTCCAGCAGATTGATAATGCCAGAGGCCTTGGAGAGTTAAGATTCTAGAGGGAAGGCTGGTAAAATGTGTTGTTTTAAATGGCATAACCACTAAACATGAATAACTTAAAATTAGATGAGAAAAACTTATTAAAAGACAAAACAAAGTAAAATAGTTTAATCCTTCTAATAACCAACTCTTTGCTTGATAGGAATATTGGATTTCAATACTCTCATTTTCTTCTCTGATATATATACACACACACACACACGACTTAGTGACTGAAAAAAAAAACAAACATATTTTAAACCTGATGTTTGGTTCCTAAATAAGAATTAACTTAAAAACCTTTTTTAGAAATTTTCAAGCATAAATAGAAAATAAAATAGGAATTTTAACTTCCATATACTCAGCTGCATCTTCAGTAATTATCTGCAGTGTCTAATCTTTTTTCATCCATATTCCTACCTGCTTCCTACTTGCTATATTATTTTAAAGCAAATCCTATATTTTCTTAGTTCATTTGTAAATATTTTAGTAACAGTGTATCTCTTAAAGGTAAGAGCTCAGTTTTTAAACATAATCAGAATACCTTAAAAAGTAGCATTTCTTAAATATCAGATAATATTCAGAAAGTGTTCAAGTTTAACCTAGTTGTTCATTGGTGGATATTGTGATATTAAGATCGACCTGTTGGGTCAGGTGTTATCAGCCTTGCATTAATGGTTTTGTGCTGTACTTACTCACTCAGTCGTGTCTGACTCTTTGGACTGTAGCCTGCCAGGCTCCTCTGTCCATAGGGATTCTCCAGGCAAGACTACTGGAGTGAATTGCCATGCCTGCCTCCAGGGGTCTTCCCAGCCCGGGGATTGAACCAAGGTCTCCTGCATTGCAGGCAGGTTCTTAACCAGCTGAGCTACCAGGAAAGCTCCATTAATGGTTTTAGTAGCTATTTAGTATTGTCTTTTTCGATTATTTCATTAGGGGTTACAGAACAGTAATAATGTAATTTTAATCCTGAGATAGCCAATGTTCAAATTTCTCTAATTGTCTTATAGTATTTTTTAATTTTAAATTTATTTTTTAATAATTTCAAGTTTTCTTTATTTTATCCTTATTCTTTTTAAAATTTATTTATTTTTTAATTGAAGGATAATTGCTTTACAGAATTTTGTTGGTTTCTGCCAAACATCAAAATGATCAGCCATAGGTACACAAACTATGTAAGAATCAGTATCCAAATAAGGTCTCTACATTGCAATTGGATAATATTCAGCCTCTTTTTAATCTGTATGCTCCCCCTTTTCTCCCTCTCTGCAGTTTATTTCTTGAAGAATTGGGATTGTTGAGTTTCTCTATTTGAATTTGCTAATTGCATCTCAGTGTTTCATTTAACATTGTTTTTCTGTAAATAGGTAATTAGAAATAGAGTCTTAAATCAGATTCATGTTCAGTTTTTTTAACAGCAGTATTTAGAAGCAATGTTGTGTCCTTAGGCACGGTATATAGTTCTTCCATTTTTTTGTGAGCATATTGTAGCCTTGGGAATCAGTTGTCCACAATGGCTGTTGAGAATGTGCTTGATTTCCTGAACCTATCTTTTCTTAGAAATCTATTTCTTTCCCGCCTCTGGGAATTTTTAAGATTTTTTTTTTTTTAACCCTTGACTTCTGATATTTCACAAGATGTGTCTTAGGTGTTATGCTCCTGGGAGACCCTTTCAGTGTGAAGGCCTTTTTCATTTCATAGCAATTTTCTTCTCTTATTTCTTCATTGTCCTTCTTCATTCCCTCTCTTCTTACTTTCTGACTTGTTCTGTTGCTCTAAGTCTCTGTTCAGCTGACTCTATGAAAGCATTCTGCTGCTGTCTTTATTTTTTAGTTGGAGTATAATTGCTTTACAGTGTTGTGTTAGTTTCTGCTGTACAATGAAATGAATCAGTTATAAGTATACAGATATCCCCTCCCTCCTGACCTACCTTTCACTCCTGCTCCCACCCTTGTTCTACCCCTCTAGGTCAGCAGAGAGCACTGAACTGAGACCCCTGTGCTATACACAGGCTCTCACTAGGTACATGTGGTGTGTACGTATGTGAGTTCTGATCTCCTAATTTGCCTACCCTCCCTTTATCTGCTATGTGCACATGTCCATTCTCTATGTCTGCGTCTCTGTTCCTGCCCTGCAAGTAGATTCATCTGAACTGTTTTTCTAGATTCCACATATGTGTTAATAACGATATTTACGTTTCTCTTTATGCCTTAGTTCCCTTTGTATGAGAGGCTCTAGGTCCATCCCTATCCCTACAAATGACTCAATTTCTTTACTTTTATGGCTGAGTAATATTCCATTGTATATATGTACCATGTCTTCTTTATCCAGTCATCTGTTGATGGACATTTAGGTTGCTTCCATGTCCTAGCTGTTGTAGAGTGTGCTGCAGTGAATATTGGGGTGTGTGTGTCTTTTTGATTTGTGGTTTTCTCAGGGTATATGCCCAATAATAAGATTGCTGGATTGTATGGTAGTTCTAGTAGTTGTTGAAAAGATTAGGTTGTTGGACTTGTGAGTCATCCCCATTTCTTGACTTCTGTTGCATATTTAAAATATATTTTTATTTCTTTTCTACATCTTGAAAGTATTTTTAAGTCTATATTGATTTTGTTACAATATTGTTTCTGTTTTATGTGGGGTTTTTTTTGCGGGGAAGGGGGCAGGAAGTATGTGGGATCTTAGCTCCCTGACCCAGGATTGAAGCCACACCCTCTGCATTGGAAGGTGAAGTCCCAGTTACTGGACCACCAGGGAAGTCCCTGAAAGTTTTTTTTTTTTTAACATTATCTTCCAATAATCATTGAATGTTTGCTCTTGATAACTGTAATTTTAAATTTTAGTATTTTTTTTTCCTCTGGTCCTTTTTCATTGCATCCTGTACTTGTAAGTGCATAGGGTAGGCCTCCCAGTGTAGAGTGCTTGGGCCGGTGGCAAGGAAGGGGAGGATAAGAAAGAAAGGTTCATTTGGCTCAGCTATTCAGAGTGAGTTTAATTTTCTCACTCTTTGTGCCAAAGCCATCTCTTCCTTGCTTCCAAGACTCTAAGAAGGAATTACACCTCCCTGTATGTCTTTGGCTGTGGTTTTGCTTTGCTTTTATTTTGTGTCAATTTCATACCACTTACTTACGTTTTATTAAAATCCAGCAAAATTTCTTTCTAGATGATACCCTTTCTTGTTATCTAATATTATAATTTCTTTAAAAAATTCTTACAATTTTATATTCTTAGAAATGGTTGAAGAAATACATTATGTTCATAGAGGGGAATTGGAAAACTCATTTTCTTCCCTTCCTCTTCTACTTGTATTCCCCTCTCTGGAAGGAAGCCATTATTAACAACACTTTAAGTTACTTTTTTGACTTAACAGTATGTCTTGATCATTTTTACGCCTTGCTAATTTATTGTTTCTTTTCTGCAGATGAGTGAAATTCCTTTTTTTACATCTAATCAGTAAAAAGAAATATCTTAATGTTTTAATTTGTATTTCCCTGATTAGAAATGATGTTGAGTATTTTTCATATATTTACTGCACAGTTGTATTTCATACTCTGAAATGCTAGACCCGTTTCTATTCTTTACCTGTGTTTTTACTTGTTTCTAACAATACCCATACATTATATATATTCTTACATTTGTTTTCTTAAAAAATGTATTTTGCTAATATTTTCTTAAAAGTTTGCCCCATCTTATAATTTTATCTGTAGTCTATATTTTCTTTCTCACAGGTCTCACATTTTCTCATATTTTTTTCCCTTTGTGGAGTCTCTGTCTTGTGCTTTACTTAGGAAGGACTGATGTTTGTTAGTTTCACCCTCAGTTAATTTACAGTTTTTAGCTACTATTTTTAAATATCTTCTCTTCTGTCACTTCAGTAGATTCTTGATAGGGAGGGGATTAGATATGTGTGCTCAATTTGCCATCTTTAGCAGAAATTCAGACAGATATTTAATTTTTCCATGTACTAGGGTTTGTCTCTTGGCTTAATTTAATAACTCATTATCAAAAAGTTTCACAGGCATGTAATCACTCATAACATTAGATACAGTTTCATTTTATGCATGAAAAGTATTCTGGTAAGTTGAATTATTTGCACATGGAATATTATAAGCCCTATCAAGGTGTAAAGCAAAGGAGAAAAGGAAAGATAAAAGCATCTCAATGCAGAGATGAAGAAAAGGAAAAGAAGAAATAGAAATAAGAAATAAGAGATAAGAAAGCCTTCCTCAGCGATCAATGCAAAGAAATAGAGGAAAACAACAGAATTGGAAAGACTTCTGTGAAAAGAAGAGAGGCGAAAAGCAAAGGAGAAAAGGAAAGATATAAGCATCTGAATGCAGAGTTCCAAAGAATAGCAAGAAGAGATAAGAAAGCCTTCTTCAGCAATCAATGCAAAGAAATAGAGGAAAACAACAGAATGGGAAAGACTAGAGATCTCTTCAAGAAAATTAGAGATACCAAGGGAACATTTCACGCAAAGATGGGCTCGATAAAGGACAGAAATGGTATGGACCTAACAGAAGCAGAAGATATTAAGAAGAGGTGGAAAGAATACACAGAAGAACTGTACAAAAAAGATCTTCACGACCCAGATAATCATGATGATGTGATCACTAATCTAGAGCCAGACATCTTTGAATGTGAAGTCAAGTGGGCCTTAGAAAGCATCACTACAAACAAATCTAGTGGAGGTGATGGAATTCGAGTTGAGCTGTTTCAAATCCTGAAAGATGATGCTGTGAAAGTGCTGTACTCAATGTGCCAGCACATTTGGAAAACTCAGCAGTGGCCGCAGGACTGGAAAAGGTCAGTTTTCATTCCAGTTCGAAAGAAAGGCAATGCAAAAGAATGCTCAAACATCCATACATGACTACTGGAAAAACCATAGCTTTGACTAGACAGACCTTTGTCGGTCAAGTAATATCTCTGCTTTTTAATATGCTGTCTAGGTTGGTCATAACTTTTCTTCCAAGGAGCAAGTGTCTTTTAATTTCAAGGCTGCAGTCACCATCTACACTGATTTTGGAGCCCCCCAAAATAAAGTCTCTCACTATTTCCCTTGTTTCCCTATCTATTTGCCTTGATCTGATGGGACCAGATACCATGATAGTTGTTTGAATTTTGAATTTTAAGCCAACTTTTTCATTCTCCTCTTTCACCTTCATCAAGAGGCTCTTTAGTTCTTCTTCACTTTCTGCCATAAGGGTGGTGTCATCTGAGTATCTGAGGTTATTGATATTTCTCAGTCTTGATCTCAGCTTGTACTTCATCCAGCCCAGCATTCTGGGTGATGTACTCTGCATATAAGTTAAATAAGCAGGTGACACAATACAGCCTTTACGTACTCCTTTCCTGATTTGGAACCAGTCTGTTGTTCCATGTCCGATTTTGTTACTTCTTGTCTTGCATACAGGATTCTCAGGAGACAGATAAGGTGGTCTGATATTCCCATCTCTTTAAGAATTTTCCAGTTTGTTGAGATCCACACAGTCAAATGCTTTGATATAGTCAATAAAGCGGAAGTAGATGTTTCTCTGGAACTCTCTTGCTTTTTCAATGATCCAACGGATGTTGGCAATTTGATCTCTGGATCCTCTGCCTTTTCTAAATCCAGCTTGAACATCTGGAAGTTCACGGTTCACATACTGTTGAAATCTGGCTTGGAGAATTTTGAACATACTTTGCTAGCATGTGAGATGAGTGCAATTGTGCGGTAGTTTGAATATTCTTTGATATACATTACTTGTCACTAAAATCGCAGCTCTATCGTATGTTGAGGAATCGGGGCTTTAACAGGTGGAGAAGACCAGGGTGCTGGTGGGAGGTTATAGGAACACAGCCTTGGGGGCGCTCCTCCTGAGCCCACTGTAGGGGTCTTAGCCCCTCAGGTCCCAGAGGGGTGACCTGTGTGGTGCTTCACGCTCAGTATTCCACTAGAGGGCAGTGGTGGGCAGGGCTCACCCCTGGGTTTGGACTGAACAAGAAGGTGGGGACCCCCAGGGATATGATCTGACGTGGAGAGGTGAAAGGGGGAAGACTCAGTGGGGAGGGACTTGCTCAAACCCACTCAAGGAGAGTTACTCCCCTTTCCCAGCCTCCCTGGGGCTCATCCACGCCTGCGCCTCTTCACAGTAGGGGTTGGGGGGGGCTACACCATGAGCAAAACAGGTGGGGGTC
>SJYX01018686.1:16326-67909 GCA_006410675.1 Oreotragus oreotragus
GGGTTGGGGGGGGCTACACCATGAGCAAAACAGGGGGGCGGGGGGCTGAGGGTCGCAAGCCCAGGTCTGCTGAGGACACCCTGGGGCTCAGAAGCTTGCTCAGGACGGCCTCCATGTCTGAACGTGCACCCTGCGACAGTATCCTTACCCACTGTACTTTTTCTGATCAGAAAATAGTCATCTTCAATTATAGGAGTGCTACACCCTGAAAATGCGGAAAGAGTCTAATGAACACTTAACAGCCTGACCTCCGCACGCTGATGACCACAGAGAAGAGTTTTGCCTTCTCCTGACCCGCTCTCCTTTACTCGAAAGAGCATTTCCAAAACCAAAACTGGGCTCCAGTCACCCACGATGTTTTGAAATCCCCTCCTCTGGCCTAGCTTTGCAGGTCACGCGTCCCAAGTGACTTCAGTCATGTCCGACCCTTTGCGACCCCTGGACTATTACCCACCAGGCTCTTCTCTCCCTGGGATTCTCCAGGCAAGAACACTGGAGTGGGTTGCTGTGCTCTCCTCCAGGGGGTCTTCCCAACCCAGAGATTGAACCCAAGCCCCGTTTTCCTCCTGCAGGTCTTCCCTGATAGCTCAGTTGGTGAAGAATCCACCTGCACTGCAGGAGACCCCAGTTCAATTCCTGGGTCGGGAAGACACCATGGAGAAGGGACTGGGTACCTACTTCAGAATTATTTTCTTCCCTGGTGGCTCAGCGGGTAAAGAATCTGTCTGCAATGCGGGAGACCTGGGTTTGATCCCTGGGCTGGGAAGATCCCCGGGAGAAGGGAGAGGCTGCCCACTCCAGCGCGCCCTGGGAAGCCCTTGCAGCCTACTTTGAGAATGTTTTCATATTGTCAGTGTTGACCCTGCCACCGCAGCAGCTGCCTACTGTCTGTGGTCTGGGACAGGCCCAGCCCTGGAGGGAGCCCCAAGGGACGTCACAGGAGTGTGCTGAGACAGCCCCCGTGACCCTGACTCAGGAACCACGTTCATATGGCCTTGGGGTGTTGCCTCAAGCTCTGATTCCCGTGTAAAGCTGCCTTGCTGCCGCTGGGGTCATGCCTGTTGCTGGCAGTCTCAGGCCCTGCCCCTGTTAGCATGTCGGCCTGGCTGCAGGGCACACTGCTTATCCCAGAAGGTGTGAGACCAAGCGCTGTCCCTTTGACTCAAGCTTTTGTTTCCCCTCCATGAGAGCCTTCTAGCTTCTTGTAGGTCCTCCTCGCTCAGAAGGGGTCGTGCCTTCCCCTCAGGCCACCGTCCACCCTTCTCTGCGTGGCTTTCCCGGGCGTCTCCAGGCTGGGGAGACTCGCCCAGCTGATGGCCCTAACTCCCCCGACACCCCTCCTGGATTGCCAGGGTGGCCTGGCCCACCCTTCAGGATCACGGCTGGTAAAAAAAGAAGTTGCACTTGGCTTTCATTTCTTTAAAGTAAGATTTCCAAAATGGTCTTTAAAAGGCTAAGACAAGAGTCTGGGACACGGGTGATTTGTCTAAGTGAATTCTGGCCTCCGCAGCACCGGTCCCCATGGTGAGATGACTTGCATTTTTCATGCCCATCAGGGAAGCCCTGGGGTTCCTTGTACCAGTTCCGAGCCCAGCACAGTCAGGTGCAGGGGGACGGATGTGAGGCTGCTGAGGGGCTTCTCAGAGAGGAAGAAGAGGCGTCAGGGCCTCCCACGCGGGCTCACGACAGCCTTGGGCCTCTTCGCCAGCCCCACCGAGAGGAGCAGTGATACCTGCGGTCTGGCAGAAACGGAGGCATCCGCTCTGGAACTGTGGTCCCCAGAGGGCTCCCGGCCCAGCCACTTCCCATTTGCAAATGGGGAAACTTAGTTTCCCCAGAGAGACCTGTGAATTGCCCCCACAGCACCCCAGGACTGAAAAATATAGGGCTCCGTGGGGATTCCCTGGTCATCCAATGGTTGGGACTCCATGCCTCCAACGCAGGGGCGCAGGGTCCACCCCTGGTCAGGGAACTGAAAATCCCAGAAGCAGTGTGGCGCAGACGAAAAGACAAGACAGGGACCCGGGAGAAAATTAGCGGGGGTATGGGGTGCAGGGAGCAGGTCTCCAGCACTACAGAACTTCCAGACCCGAGACCTGAGAGGCGGGAAATCACCCGCCTGGGAGGTGGCACCCCAGCCTGGGGACTTCCGGCGGGGAGAGTCTGCCCAAGCCACTGGGCTGCTCAGGGCCTTGGTCTCCACCGTGGAAAGGGCCCTGGCCGGGTGCTGGGAATCTAAGCCTGCGCTGGGCGCCTGGTCCCTGCCAGCCCTCGACCTGGGGAAAGGCCCCTGAGGAGGGCGGCCAGGACCTAACTACCTCTCAGCCCCCATCTGGCCTCCCTGGGGCCAGGGACCAGCACCCTCCCCAGGCCACTGGATGAGGTCTGCGGGTCAGCCTAGGCCTGGGGCCAAGCCACAGAACGGAGCTTGAGGGCGAGGCGGGAGTGCAACTGAGAATTCCAAGGCTCTGAGCTGCTTCCTGGGAATCAGGCCGCCAAGCCGTGGTCTGGGGACGAGCATCAGGGCTCAGCACTTGCAGGGCGCCAGCGAATCAGGCCGCCAAGCCGTGGTCTAGGGACGAGCGCCAGGGCTCAGCACTTGCAGGGCGCCAGCCAGGAGCGGGGGGCGTTCCCAGAGCCCGCGGGACAGCGTGTCCTCTACGAGGGTGCAGCGGGCCCTTGGTGAGCCACTGGGGAACACAGCCCTATAGGTCCAGACGTCCCGACTTTTCAGAACAGCCGGCTACATGGTTTAGGGTGGAATCTCTGCTTCCCACTGTTGACAATGAGTCAAAAGGCTTTAAGCCCATCACCTGTGGACCAAGGGTGGCTGACATTTGGGGACACTGCAGCAGTGTGGGCCCTGAGGCCAGAGCCCCGGCCTCGGCCAGGCCGGACCGTGAGCCCAAGGAAGCAGGGGGGCCAGCCGGGCTTCTGGGCAGGGGCCACAGGGACAGCCGTCAGGTGTCCGCCCGGAGGGTGTGTGGGGGCGAGCTCTGCGCTCCCATCGGGAGTCAAAGCAGAGCAGGCATCAGGCACCTCGTACTGCATTCGCCCACTCGCCCACTCACTCGGGCATCCTCAGAGCGGACGGGCACTGAGCAGCCGGCTCCTGTCCAGCCCCGCGGCCGACCCAGGCCCAGCCCTTCCTGCCCGAGCCAGCGCTCCCCCAGGACAGCGCACGGCACCTCATGCGGCCAGGTCAGAGCCACCGGGCGATGATGCAGCTGCACATCTGGTGTGTGTGTGCCTGTGTGTGCGTGTAGTGTGTGTGTCTGTACTGTGTATATGTGTGCGTGTGTGTGTGTATTGTGTGTGTGTGTATATGTGTACTGTCTGTATGGGTGTGTGTGTGTGTGTATTATATGTGTGGGTGTATGTGTGTGTGTCTGTGTGCGGGTGTGTGTATATGTTTGGATGTATTGCGTGTACGGGTGTGTGTGTATGTGTGGGTGTGTTTGGATGTCTTGTGTGTATGGCTATATGTGTGTGTGTATTGTGTGTGTATGCATACTGTGTATATTGTGTGTATTGGTGTATGTGTGTATTGTGTGTTGTGTATGAGGGTGTATGTGTTTGGGAATGTCTGTGTGTATGTATGTGTATGGGTGCATGGTGTGTATGGGGGTGTGTGTGTGTCTATATGCACGTGTGGGTGTGTGCATGTGTTTGGATGTATGTGTGTGTGTATTTTGTGTGAGGGTGTATATGGGTATGGGCGTGTGTATATGTGTGTGTGTTTATATCTGCAGGCACGGCTTAGTTTTGAGCCCTCAAAGCTTACTAACGCATTTAATTCTCACAAACGTTGATGAGGGGGGCCGTGTACCTAGCATCTTCCGTTTCAAAGACAGGAACGGGAGGCGCAGAGACGTTAAGAGTCTTGCTTCAAGTCACACGGTCAGTCCTGGAAGGCTGCCGCCCTGCTGTGGTTCGGGGATCTGAGAAGGCCCGGGGGGCACGTCTGCCACAGGCCCCCGGTGACTCTGCCCGCCTATCTGGATGTCTGAAGACATATCATTTGGGACAGGGGTGCCCCTTGCTGATGACAGGGCCACCTGGGATTCGTTAACAATCCAGATTTCTAGGCCCTGCCCCAGCAGGTGCTGACCTGGTGGGTCTGGCTTCAAGGATCTGTAAATTCAAGGCCACCCGGTGCCTGGTTAGAAGCTTGCCTGGGACTTGCTCCCTCTGGGCACCTCGGGACCTGCTGCTGGCGTGGCCAGGCCCGATACGGGGCGGCTCAGTGGACCTTTGCTGAGCTCCTAGCTACAGAAACCTGGCCCCAGCAGGAGCTGTGAGCAGCCCAGCCTCCCAAGGCCCAGCCTCCTGCCCCTCTGAGGCGCGGACACCCAAGAGGTGGCGCGTCACCCGGTGTCCCCACGCCCCGGCACCCCAGCCGGCCAGGAAGCCAGGCTCCTGCTGGTTGCGCCTGCAGGCAGCTCCTCCCCGCCCGGCTGGGGAATGCTAACCCAGGAATGCTGACTTCCACCACCACCGATAAGGAGGAGGAAGGTCATGGAGGAGACCCGGCCCCTTCCCGGGGGGGCGGGCTGGCTACGGGCGCAGCCAATGACCCGGGCTGACAGCCCTGGCCACCTGATTGGAGCCTGGAGGGCCAGCTTGCCGCAAATGTGTGCCTTCCTGCCGGGGCAGGCATCACGCGGCCAGGACCATCGCGAGGGGCCAGAACAGGAGCAGAGGCAGGTGCGGGACCCCAGGAGCCTCCCTCCTTCCCTTCCCCAATGGGGTAAGTTCCAGACTGCCTGAAAGCAGTCCCCAGCCCGGTGCGTGCATGCGGAGGGTCACCTGTCAAGACAGGGGAAGCCAGGGACGGGTGTGCATGGGCGTGCGCCCCGAAACCGTCCTGGCTGGGGAGAGGCGGGGCAATGCTCAAGCGGCCCCGCGCCTGGGGAGGGGCCACGAGCCGTGAAGCTGGACCTCGCTGAGGCAGCAGCACTGAAGCGGGGCTGCAGCACTCTCCCTGGTGGGGGTGGGGTGGCCTCTTTATGGCCCCGGAGGCTGCAGCCCCAGAGATTCCCATCTTGGTTGAGCCCCTGGCCTGCGAGTAAGGGACCCGCCTCCGAGCCTCAATTTGCCATCTATGACATGGCAGCATGCGTGTTGGGGCCAGCAGAGTGTCCCTAGGTGGCCAGTGGCTGAGTCCAGCACCAGCGGCCCTGGAGAGGAGCGGGAGCCTGGGTCTGGAGGGCTGGGGTGGGGGCCAGCTCCCTCACCCCTAAGGCTGCCTGCCCTCCCTGGTGATCAGCCCTGGTGGGGGGGGGGGGTCTCTGCTCCCTCTCCATCCCCCAGACCCCACCCCAGTCCCCCAGGGGCCAATGTCCCTGCAGCCCTGGGGACAGCCCCTCTCTCCAAGAGGGCCTTTTGGACAAGGAAGGGTCAGAGAGGGTGAGGGGGGAGCAGCTCTGTCCCCGGGTCCTGGGGTGCACTGCCAACTTCGTACAGATGGACCAATGGTGAGGGGGCAGCTATGTGGCCCAGGCGAGGCCATGCACCTCCGACCCTTACACCCTGTGAGCCTGATGACCCTTCCTCCTTCCCCCAGGGGGCTGTGGGTGCGGCTTCGGGCAGAGCCTCAGGTGACCCGTGGAAAGGCCTGGCCCAGCGCCGGTTTTCCAGGGTGGGGAGTGGGAGGTCGGGGGGTGGAATAACTCACAGGGGCTGGAACTGGGGTCTCCTCCGAAGGCCTACCTTGTTCTTCCTGGTGCCCCGGGGATGGCAAGGAGAGCCGGGCTCGGCCGCTCTCACCTTCCTCGTGCAGCTGGGGGAGGCACGGCACTGAGGCGCTCCAAGGCTGGCCCAGGGCCACACAGCAAGCTGGCCTGGGACATGCCCTCCAGGGTCTTCGGCCTTTAATTGTCCCCTCCGTACACTTCCAGGTGCTTCCACCTTACTGGGCCTTTAAAAAAAAATAGATATGATTTTTTTTAAGAACAGTTTTAGACTTCCAAAACAATCGCAAACAGAGCACAGAGTTCTTGCAACCCCACGCGATCTCTGGTGCATTTGTAATGGCTCATGAACCAGTGTTTGTTCATTATTACTAAGGAAAGCCCGTACTTCATTAGCTTCCCTGCGTTTCTACCTAAGGTCCCTTTTCTGTTCTAGGACCCCATCCAGGACACCATGTGACATTTAGTCATCACGTCTCCCAGGGCTCCTGGGCTGGGACGGTTGCCCAGACTTCCCTTGTTTGTTTGTTGTTTAACTTTTATTTTATTGAAGTACAGTTAATGTACAGTGTTGTGTTAATTTCAGCTGTACAGCAAAACAAATCAGTTTTATGCATACACACACACACACACACACATTCTTTTTCATATTTTTTTTCATATGGTTTGTCATAGAATGTTGAAGAGCGTTCCCTGTGCTAGACAGTAGGACCTAGCTGTTTGTCCAGTCTGTATACAATAGTTAGCGTCTGCCAGCCCCCAAACTCCCACTATAGCCTTCCCCCATCCCCCTCTCCCCCTGGCAACCTCAAGATTACTGTCTGCATCTATGAATCTTTTTCCATTTCACGGATAAGTTTCTGTCGCCATTTGGATCTCACATGTGAGTGTCTTTCTGACTTACCTCACTTAGTGAGACACTCTCTAGGGTCATCCGCGTCCCTGGAATGGTGCCATCCTGTTCTCTTTAACGGTTGAGTCATGCCCCATTGTATATGCACCATGTCTGTCGATAGGCGTTCAGGTCAGTTCCACACCTTGGCTCTTGTGAATAGTTGAAACTACTAGGAACATAGGAGTGAATGTATCTTTTCTTAAAAACTTGTTTTTGGCTGAGCTGGGTTTTGCTGCCACGTGGGCTTTCTCTAGTTGCAGTAAGTGGGAGCCGCTCTCCAACTTGGTGCATGAGCTTCTCATTGAGGTGGGTTCTCTTGTTTCGGAGCAGGGGGTCTGAGGGGTTCAGGCTCAGCAGTTGTGGTGCACGGGCTTGATAGCTCTGCAACACGTGGAACCTTCCAGATCAGGGATGCAGCCCACGTCCCAGGCATTGGCAGGCAGAGCCTTAACCACTGGACCCACAAGGCAGTGCATCTCTCTCTGAATTAGAATTTTTTCTGGATATATGCCCACGTATGCGATGGCTGGGTCATTTGGTAGCTCTGGGGCTTCCCAGGTAGCGCTAGTGGTTAAAGTACCTGCCTGACGCGCGTTTGATCCCTGGGTCAGGAATATTCCCTGGAGTAGGAAATGGCAACCCACTCTAGTATTCTTGCCTAGAGAATCCCAAGGACAGAGGGGCCTGGCGAGTGTGGGTCCGTATGGTGGCAAAGACTTAGACACAACTAAAGTGACTTAGCACAGCACAGCGCATGGTAGTTCTGTTTTCACTTTATAAAGCAAACGCCATACTGTTTTCCATCATGGCTGCACCAGTATACATTCCCACCAACAGTTTAGGAGGGTGTTTTCTCCACGTCTAATCTAGCAAGTTTTTAGTAGGCTTTTTTATGATGACCATTCTGACTTCGATACTTTGTCCACCTGATGCAAAGAGCTGACTCACTGGAAAAGACCGTGATGCTGGGAAAGATTGAAGGCAGGAGAAGAAGGGGATGACAGAGGATGAGATGGCTGGATGGCATCGCCGACTCAATGGACATGAGTTTGAGTAAACTCCAGGAGTTGGCGATGGACAGGGAGGCCTGGCGTACTGCATTCCTTGGGGTCGCAGAGAGTTGGACACGGCTGAGCAACTGAACCGAACTGATTCTGACTGGTGTGAAGTGATACCTCATTGCAGTTTTGATGTGCGTTTCTCTAATAATTTATGATGCTGAGCATCTTTTCATGTGCCTGTTGGGCAACTATATAGACTTCCCTTATTTTAATTTTTTTGAGGAGTTTTGGTTTGGTGCTTTGTAAAATGCCCCTCAATTAAGATTTGTCTAATTCAGTTCAGTCACTCAGTTGTGTCCAGCTCTTTGCGACCCCATGGGCTGCAGCATGCTAGGCCTCCATGTCCATCACCAATTCCTGGAGCTTGCTCAAATTCATGTCCACTGAGTAGGTGATGCCATCCAAACCTCTTATCCTCTGTCCTTCCCGTCTCCTCCTGACTTCAGTCTTTCCCAGCATCAGGGTCTTCTCCAATGAGTCAGCTCTTCGCATCAGGTGATGAAAGTATTAGAGTTTCAGCTTCAACATCAGTCCTTCCAATGAACATTCAGGACTGATTTCCTTTGCGATGGACTGGTTGGGTCTCCTTACAGTCCAAGGGACTCTCAGGGGTCTTCTCCAACACCACAGTTCAAAAGCATCAATTCTTCGGCGCTCAACTTTCTTTATGGTCCAACTCTCACATCCATACACGACCACTGGAAAAACCATAGCTTTGACTAGATGGACCTTTGTTGGCAAAGTAATGTCTCTGCTTTTTAATATGCTATCTAGATTGGTCATAGCTTTTATTCCAAGGTGCTTTATAAAATGCTCCCATTTAAGATTTGTCTGATTAGACAGAAATTATGGCTTGCATATTTTGATTAGACAGAAATTATGGCTTGCATAACTTGATGAGGCTATGAGCCACACTGTGTAGGGCTACCCAAGACAGATAATCATGGTGGAGAGTTCTGACAAAACGTTGTCCAGTGGAGAAGGGAACGGCAACCCACTCCAGTATTCTTGCCACAAGACCCCCATGAACAGTATGAAAAAGCAAAAGGATATGACGGTGGACGGTCAGCCCCCTAGGTCAGAAGGTATTCAATATGCTACTGGGGAAGAATGGAGGGCAATTACTAATAGCTCCAGAAAGAATGAAGCAGCTGGACCAAAGCAGAAACAACACTCAGTTATGATGGGTCTGGTGATGAAGGTAAAATCTGATGCTGTAAGAACAATATTGCATAGAAACCTGGAACGAATTAGGTCCATGAATCAAGGTAAATTAGACGTGGTCAAGCTCGAGATGGCAAGAGTGAACATCGATGTTTTAGGAATCAGTGAACTAAAATGGACTGGAATGGGTGAATTTAACTCAGATGACCATTATATCTANTGGAACGAATTAGGTCCATGAATCAAGGTAAATTAGACGTGGTCAAGCTCGAGATGGCAAGAGTGAACATCGATGTTTTAGGAATCAGTGAACTAAAATGGACTGGAATGGGTGAATTTAACTCAGATGACCATTATATCTACTACAGCAGGCACGAATCCCTCAGAAGAAATGGAATAGCCATCATAGTCAACAAAAGAGTCCGAAATGCAGTACTTGGGTGCAGTCTCAAAAACGACAGTGATCTCCGTTCATTTCCAAGGCACACCATTCAGTATCAAGTCTATGCTCCAACCACTGATGTCTAAGAAGTTGAAGTTGACTAGTTCTATGAAGACCTACAAGACGTTCTAGAATGAGTACCAAAAACAACGTCCTTTTCATTATAGAGGACTGGAATGCAAAAGTAGAAAGTCAAGAGATACCTGGAATGACAGGCAAGTTTGGCCTTGGAATACAAAACGAAACAGGGCAAAGGCTAATGAAGTCTTGCCAAGAGAATACACTGGTCATAGCAAACACTCTTTTCCAACAACAGAGACGACGCTGCACATGGACATCACCAGATGGCCAAATCAGATTGACTATATTCTTTGCAGCCGACCATGGCGAAGCTCTATAAGACCAGGAGCGTCCTGGCCCGGGTCATCAGCTCCTTACTGCAGAACTCAGGCTTAAATTGAAGAAAGTGAGGAAAACCTCTGGACCATGCAGATATGACCGAAATCAAATCCCGTATGATTTACAGTGGAGGCGATGAACAGATTCAAGGGGTTAAATCTGGTAGAC
This sequence comes from Oreotragus oreotragus, assembly GCA_006410675.1. NCBI lineage: Eukaryota > Metazoa > Chordata > Mammalia > Artiodactyla > Bovidae > Oreotragus > Oreotragus oreotragus. The sequence goes on from SJYX01018686.1 coordinate 26,149, forward strand.
AGAGTGTCTGAAGAACTGTGGATAGAGGCTCAGAACATTGTGCAGGGGGCAGTAATCGAGACCATCCCAAAGAAAAAGGAACGCAAGAAAGCGAAGTGGCTGTCTGAGGAGGCTTTACAAATAGCTGAGGAAAGAAGGGAAGCAAAAAGCAAGGGAGAAAGGGAAAGATACACCCAACTTCACGCAGAGTTCCAGAGAATAGCAAGGAGAGATAAGATGGCCTTCTTAAATGAACAATGCAAAAAAAATAGAAGATAGCAACAGAATGAAAAAGACTAGAGATTTCTTCAAGAAAACTGGAGATATCAAGGGAACATTTCATGCAAAGATGGGCATGATAAAGGACAGAAACGGTAAGGACTTAACAGAGGCAGAAGATTAAGAAGAGATGGAAAGAATACACAGAAGAACTATACAAGAAAGGCCTTAATGACCAGGATAATCACAGTGGTGTGGTCACTCACCTGGAGCCAGACATCCTGGAGTCTGAAGTCAAGTGGGCCTTAGGAAGCCTCACTATGAACAAAACTAGTGGAGGTGATAGAATTTCAGCTGAGCTATTTCAAATCCTAAAAGATGATGCTGTTAAAGTGTTGTACTCAATAGGCCAGCACATTTGGAAAACCCAGCAGTGGTCATCGGACTGGGAAAGGTCAGTTTTCATTCCAATCCCAAAGAAGGGCAATGCCAAAGAACGTTCAAACTACCAGACAAGTGTGCCCATTTCAAATGCTAGTAAGGTTATGCTCAAAATCCTTCAAGCTAGGCTTCAGCAGTACATGAACCAAGAAATTCCAGATGTTCAAGCTGGATTTAGAAAAGGCAGAGGAACCAGAGATCAAATTGCCAACATTTTTTGGATCATAGAGAAACAAGGGAATTCAAAAAAAAAAAATCTACCTATGCTTCATTGACTATGCAAAAGCCTTTGTGTGGATCACAACGAACTGGAAAATTCTTCAACAGATGGGAATACCAGACCACCTTACATATCTCCTGAGAAACCTCTTTGTGGATGAAGAGGCAACAGTTAGAACCTTACATGGAACAACCCACTGGTTCGAAATCAAGACAAGAGTATGACAAGACTGTACACTGTTACCCTATTTATTTAACTTATATGTAGAGTATATCACGGAAAATGCGGGGCTGAATGAAGATCAAGCTGAAGTCAAGATTGCTGGGAGAAACATCAATAACCTCAGATACGTTTCTGTCACAACAAGCCAGGCTTATCAAGTGTCTGTCCCGACCCAGTCCTAGAATCAGCCATTTCTCCAAAGATTCTCTTTACTGGAGCGTGGCTTTAGGAGCCAAGGTGTTTTATCTGCTCTCTGTGTGTGCTTGCTGCTACTTGTGTCTTTTAGATCCTCTCAGCTGATATACATGTGTATATAAACCCATGGCGAGACACACGAGTATGTGTACACGTATCCATGTAAACACACACATCTGTAAGTTAGCCTGTACAAGTTGCTGTTCCGCCACTCAGTCGTGTCCGACTCTTGGCAACCCCATGGACTTGTCCTTGTCCTTCAGCATCTCCCAGAGTTTGCTCTGTTTCACGCCCATTGAAGAGGTGATGCCGTCCAACCATCTCGTCCTCTGTCGTCCCCTTCTCCTCCCGCCTTCAGTCTTTCCCAGCATTAGGGTCTTTCCCAGTGAGTCAGCTCTTCACATCAAGTGACCAAAGTGTTGGAGTTTCAGCTTCAGCATCAGTCCTTCCAAAGAATATCCAGGACTGGTTTCCTTTAGGATGGACTGGTTTGATCTCCTTGCTGTCCAAGGGCCTCTGAAGAGCCTTCTCCAACACCACAGTCCAAAAGCGTCAATTCTTCGGCACTCAGCTTCTTTATGGCCCAACTCTCATCCGTACATGACCACTGGAAAAACCAGAGCTTTGACCAGACGGACCTTGTCAGCAAACTGATGTCTCCGCTTTTTAATATGCTGTCTAGGTTGGTCATAGCTTTTCTTCCAAGGAGCAAGCATCTTTTAATATCATGGCTACAGTCACCATCTGCAGTGATTTTGAAGCCCAAGAACATAAAATCTGTCACTGTTTCCACTTTTTCTCCATCTATTTCCCATGAAGTGATGGGACCGGATGCCATGATCTTAGTTTCTTGAATGTTGAGCTTTAAGCCAACTTTTTCACTTTCCTGTTTCACTTTCATTAAGAGGCTCTTTAGTTTCTCTTCACTCTCTGCCATTAGAGTGGTATCACCTGCATGTCATGCTGAGGTTATTGATATTTCTACCAGCAATCTTGATTCCAGCTTGTGATTCATCCAGCCGCTATAAGTTGGTGTGTGTATGTGTGTACTAACCTGTCTATACGGAGAAGGCACTGGCACCCCACTCCAGTACTCTTGCCTGGAAGATCCCATAGACGAAGGAATCTGGTAGGCTGCAGTCCATGGGGTCGCTAAGAGTCGGGCACGACTGAGTGACTTCACTTTCACTTTTCACTTTAATGCACTGGAGAAGGAAATGGCAACCCGCTCCAGTGTTCTTGCCTGGAGAATCCCAGGGATGGGGGAGCCTGGTGGGCTGCCATCTATGGGGTCGCACAGAGTCAGATACGACTGAAGCGACTTAGCAACCTGTCTATACACATATATCTGAAAGTTTGCCTGTATATATGTGTATTCCAACCTGTGCATACACACACATCTAATGAGTATTTCTATGTGTAACACGTGTATCTCTGTCCAGTGAAATTCACATTCGCACTGGTGTCTCCATCTCTAAGCTGGCACCCCATGGGTCATTTCAGCTTCCTTGCCTGAGTTTTCTGTAACTCCTGCTCCAACAGTGAGAAACTCGTCTGTCACCGCCGACCACCATTTACTTAACTGTTGACATTCAGATGCTGGACACACGGACAGAAGCATTAAGATTTTGAAACCCAGGCCCCATGCAAAACCTGGTGACCAGCTGGAGCCCAGGGCACAGAGGTGAGGCCTTAGTAAAGGCCTTCAGTCTTCAGCCTCCACTGATCGCCGGGCTCGGGGGGCAGACACCTCTCCCCTCCGGTCATTGAGGCACTTCCTTCATTCACAGTACAGTTCACAGCTTTGTTGGACTCGGCCTCCATCCTGGGATTCCCGAGTCATCCTGAATCTGTTTCATTTTCATTCATTAAGGTTCGCTTTGTGCTATAAAGTTTAAAGACTTTGGAAAAACGTGCGGCATCAGGGAGCGACCTTCACAGGACCACCCTGAAAAGTTCCCGGGGCATCCCTGCTCAGCCCTCCACGCCGCTGATGTATTGATCCTTCCAGTTTATTCTCACAAAGGCAGGGAATATGAAAATATTCTCACCCCCCTTCAGAACACAGAAGGCGGCGCCCAGAGCACTCTGCTGCTTGCGTTCCTCACTTAGTGTGGCTCAGAGGCCTTCCCTTGCTGACGCCCTGGCACCGGCTTCACGCTGCTCGGGCCAGTCTGGAGCATGAATTTTGTGGCACCCAGTCATTTCCAAGGTGTCACTGTTACAGAGCCCCCGCTCCCTTGGAGCCTTGCCCTTTCAGAAGCAGACAGTCATCTGCAGAGTGTTCCCACAGGTGGGGCTTCTGGGCAAAGGGCACTGTGATTTTATAGGAGCTGGCTGGTTGACTGGTAACCCACCCTCAGCATGGCAAGGCCCTGCCCTCCCCGCAGCCCACCGAGGGTGTACCAACAGACTTCAGGGAGGAGGTAGAAGGTGACAGAGCATGCCTTGGGACCCCTTTGTCTTTCTGGTTGGGGGTACTGAGCCTCGTTTCATTTATTTTAAGGACACAGATAAGTAGGAACTGTCTGCATCCAGTCTGCCCCGTTTTCTGTGGAGTCATTGGTCTCTTCCTCCAGCACTACTGGTGAGAAAGAAAGAAAGGAAAGTGAAGTCGCTCAGTCACGTCCGTCTCTTTGCGACCCCATGGACTGCAGCCCGCCAGGCTCCTCCATCCATGGAATTTTCCAGGCGTGAGTGCTGGAGTGGGTTGCCATTTCCTTCTCCAGGGGATCTTCCCAACCCAGGGATGGAACCTGGGTCTCCCATACTGCAGGCAGATGCTTTACCATCTGAGCCATGGGTCTCAGGTGAGGTTCAGTTAAAAATACCTGCTGGGAGAGGGCAGGGTCCAGCCTGCTGCTGCTGCTGCTGCTAAGTCGCTTCAGTTGTGTCCGACTCTGTGCGATCTCATAGACGGCAGCCCACCAGGCTCCCCTGTCCTTGGGATTCTCCAGGCAAGAACACTGGAGTGGGTTGCCATTTCCTTCTCCAATGCATGAAAGTGAAAAGTCAAAGTGAAGTCGCTCAGTCGTGTCCAACTCAGAACCAAATCCCACAGCGGATTTTGTTTGTTGAAAATTAAGAGCAAAGGGACTGAGATAAACCGCAGACAAACCCCAGCTGAAGTTCAGCCTGCAAAAGTCCCTGGCCCATCCTCAGAACTATCAAAGTCATGAAAAACACGGAAAATTTGACAGCTGGTCCCAGCCCAGAGGAGCCTAACGAGACGCGATGCTTAAGTGCGAGGCGGTGTCCCCGGTGTCCTCCGGGGATGGATCAGGGCACTAAGCAAAGGCCAAGGGAAGCTGATGAAGCCTGAGCCCCCACCGCGTGTCAGGAGCCACGGCTGGCTCTGAGGCAGGGACCAGGTGGAAGGGGAGGCTCGCAGCCGACCCTCAGTGAAGGGTGTGCAGGGAGAAGGTCGGTGCCCACGGGAGGCAGGGGGCAGAGGAAGAAGCAGCTTGTTCCGCTCCTCCTTATTCTCTCCTGGAACCGGGAGCAATGTGGGAGGGCTCCCAGAGGAGGGGGTGGTCAAGCAGGGCTTGGTGGAATGTGTGAGAGTCTGTCAGGCTGCCACAGGGAAAGGACGGTATCCTGGGCACGGGAGCAGCTTGAGCCAAGCTCTCCCCATGAGAGATGGCTGAGTGCAGGGATGCGCGGATGGCCCCTTTCTCCCTGCCCCCTGACCAGGCGTGAGCGCAGTGGGCCCTGATGGGAGACCCCGGGCAGAGGGCTCCTGGCCCGTTGTGTCCCTGTGTCTCCGGTGGGAGTGTGTGTTTCAAGTGGCAGGAACCCCCTGGCCTTGCCTGTCTGACCCTTGTGTTCGTGATGAGAATCTAAAACCCAGACTCTGGGGTAGGGGGTCTACTTGGGCAGGAGCCCAGTTGGCCTCCTGTTGCAGGCTACACAGTCCTTGGGATCGTGAAGAGCTGAACACATCTGAGCACACACACGTGCACACACACACAATCAACCTCCCAGGAGCCGAACCCGCCGTCCCAGCCCCTGAGCTTCACCGGGCCCCCAGCCCCGAGGGCCTTCGGCTTCCTTGCGGGCCCCGCTGCCCACACGTGGATGCTCTGATGAGGTCCGTCACCCACTCCTGTCGTTTGGCCCCGCTCGCGGGCACCTTCCTTCCGTCCCCTTCCTGGTAAGGGACGACAAGCCCTGCTCCTTGCGGCCACCTGCCCACCCTCCTCTCGCCCTGCCCTGCCCTCTGGCCGTGCTGGGACGTCCACCCGAGCCTCCCTTGCCTGCTCTGACCTGTCCTCCAAGGCTGTTCAGGTCGTGTGGCTGCTCAGGGGTGCCCGACCCTGTGCGACCCTCTGGACTGGAGCCCGCCAGGCTCCCCTGTCCCTGGGGATTCTCCAGGCAAGAGCACTGGAGTGAGTCACCGTTTCCTCCTCCCGCGGATCTCCCCGACCCAGGGATCGAACCTGCGTCTCGTGCGGCCCCTGCCTTGGCAGGTAGATGTTGCTTTTTTTCACGGCACCACCTGGGAAGCCAAAGCGTCAGGGACTCAGTCGTGTCTGACTCTGTGTGACCCCAGGGGCTGTGGTCCAACAAGCTCCTCTGCCCACTTCATTCTCCAGGCAAGAACACTGGAGCAGGTTGCCATCCTCTTCTCCAGGGGATCTTCCTGACCTAGGGATCGAACCCAAGTCTCCTGCATTGCCCATGGACTCTTTATAGTCTGAGCCACTAGGAAAGCCAAGTCAGGTCAGTTGCTCAGTCGTGTCCGACTCTTTGCAACCCCACGGACGGCAGCACACCAGGCCTCCCTGTCCATCACCAACTCCCGGAGCTTGCTCAAACTCATGTCCATTGAGTCGGTGATGCCATCCAACCCTCTCATCCTCTGTCGTCCCCTTCTACTCCTGCCTTCAATCTTTTCAAGCATCAGGGTCTTTTCCAGTGAGTCGACTCTTTGCATCGGGAGGCCAAAGTATTGGAGTTTCAGCTTCAGCATCAGTCCTTCCAATGAATATTCAGGGTTGATTTCCTTTAGGATGGACTAGTTGGATCTTCTTGCAGTCCAAGGGGCTCTCAAGAGCCTTCTCCAACACCACAGTTCAAAAGCATTAATTCTTTGGCACTCAGCCTTCTTTTTGGTCCAACTCTCACATCCATACATGACTACTGGAGAAACCATAGCCTTGACTAGATGGACCTTTGTTGGTAAAGGAATGTCTCTGCTTTTGAATATGCTGTCTAGGTTGGTCACAGCTTTGCTTCCAATGAGCAAGCATCTTTTAATTTCATGGCTGCAGTCACCTTGTGCAGTGATTTGGGAGCTCCAAAAAATAGTCTGTCACTGTTTCCATTGTTTCTCCATCTGTTTGCCATGAAGTGATGAGGTCGGATGCCATGATCTTCGTTTTTTGAATGTTGAGTTTTAAGCCAACTTTTTCACGCTCCTCTTTCAACCTTCATCAAGAGGCTCTTTAGTTCTTCTTTGCTTTCTGCCATAAGGGTGGTGTCATCTGCATACCAAGGGGAGCCAAGCCCCTAAGCAAATGTCACCATCTCCAGGAAACCTTTCCTGACTACCAAGCTGTTAATCTCTTCGCCTTTGCCACCCTACCCCACCCGTGTACAGACTCAATTTGGGTTTGTCTGAAGTTTTTCTCATGGTAATACTGGGGCCATGGGTTTGGGGGAGGAAGGCCACAGAGGTAAAATGCCCATTTCATTCCGTCCTGGCAAGGGAGCCTGATGTTGACATGACCTGTCACTGCTGAAGTCGGCCTCGATCCCCCAGCCCAGGTAGTGATTGCCAGGCTTTCTCCCGTGAAATAACCCTTCTCTTGCATTTCCATGAAGTGCTCCCCAGAAGGAAGTCACCTGCCCAGCCACCCCTGAGGACTGGGAAGGAAGATGCCCCTCCTGGGGAGTGGGGCAGCCACATAAATCACTTGGAACTCTGCAACATGGGAGACTCACCTCTTTCTCCTCCGTTTACTTAGGCAGCCTTTGATTTATGTTGGTCTGGACTTAGGGATACTCGTTCTATGGCTGATGTTGCTCGGCCGTCCAGTCATGTCCAGCTCTTTGTGACCCCATGGACTGAAGCCCACCAGGCTTTTATAACTGGGGTTATCATCCAATACCAACTTAACTTTGTTCTTAGATTGTCCCAGCTTCGGCCGTTGTGAGCTCTTGTCCGGACCCCGCCCCCACCGGCCGTGATGATAACCATCACTCTCCTTTATGGGTCCCTCCTGTGTCTCTTCTGTGGGCCCCTCCCTGCATCTCTTTTTGGTCCATCATTGTGGGGGCCCATAGATCTAGCAACTATCCACCCATCTGTTGTCTGTCTGTCTATCTATCCTTGACTAGATGGACCTTTGTTGGTAAAGGAATGTCTCTGCTTTTGAATATGCTGTCTAGGTTGGTCACAGCTTTGCTTCCAATGAGCAAGCATCTTTTAATTTCATGGCTGCAGTCACCTTGTGCAGTGATTTGGGAGCTCCAAAAAATAGTCTGTCACTGTTTCCATTGTTTCTCCATCTGTTTGCCATGAAGTGATGAGGTCGGATGCCATGATCTTCGTTTTTTGAATGTTGAGTTTTAAGCCAACTTTTTCACGCTCCTCTTTCAACCTTCATCAAGAGGCTCTTTAGTTCTTCTTTGCTTTCTGCCATAAGGGTGGTGTCATCTGCATACCAAGGGGAGCCAAGCCCCTAAGCAAATGTCACCATCTCCAGGAAACCTTTCCTGACTACCAAGCTGTTAATCTCTTCGCCTTTGCCACCCTACCCCACCCGTGTACAGACTCAATTTGGGTTTGTCTGAAGTTTTTCTCATGGTAATACTGGGGCCATGGGTTTGGGGGAGGAAGGCCACAGAGGTAAAATGCCCATTTCATTCCGTCCTGGCAAGGGAGCCTGATGTTGACATGACCTGTCACTGCTGAAGTCGGCCTCGATCCCCCAGCCCAGGTAGTGATTGCCAGGCTTTCTCCCGTGAAATAACCCTTCTCTTGCATTTCCATGAAGTGCTCCCCAGAAGGAAGTCACCTGCCCAGCCACCCCTGAGGACTGGGAAGGAAGATGCCCCTCCTGGGGAGTGGGGCAGCCACATAAATCACTTGGAACTCTGCAACATGGGAGACTCACCTCTTTCTCCTCCGTTTACTTAGGCAGCCTTTGATTTATGTTGGTCTGGACTTAGGGATACTCGTTCTATGGCTGATGTTGCTCGGCCGTCCAGTCATGTCCAGCTCTTTGTGACCCCATGGACTGAAGCCCACCAGGCTTTTATAACTGGGGTTATCATCCAATACCAACTTAACTTTGTTCTTAGATTGTCCCAGCTTCGGCCGTTGTGAGCTCTTGTCCGGACCCCGCCCCCACCGGCCGTGATGATAACCATCACTCTCCTTTATGGGTCCCTCCTGTGTCTCTTCTGTGGGCCCCTCCCTGCATCTCTTTTTGGTCCATCATTGTGGGGGCCCATAGATCTAGCAACTATCCACCCATCTGTTGTCTGTCTGTCTATCTATCTCACTTCCTGCTTTCTGGGCCTGTAAGCTGTCCCAGGCTTGCTTACATTTCCCGCCAGGGAATGCGCTTCACATGCTAAGGCCTGGCTCGGAGCCCCTCCTCCAGGCAGCCTCCCTGGCTGTCTCCAGGCAGCTTGGGGGCTGTTTGGCGGCCCTGGCCTCCCTGTTCATCCTCTGTCACAGTCACTCTGTTTCCTTGGCTGTCTATACCACCAGGCTGAGAGCTCCCACAGGCAGGGCCATCTGATTCACCCATCCACCCAGGTCCCCAGTGCCCAGCGCTGGGCCAGGCACGGGGTGGGGCTGGGCAGTGCTGCCAGCAGCCAGACCCTGCCCCCACTGGCTCTGATGATGATCATCACTCTCCTTTGTGGGCCCCCCTTCCCCATACCGGGCGGGTGCTGGGCCCCAGGCCAGGGCGGACGACAGAGGCCAGAGAAGCGGGCTCACCCAGCTTCCCACCTGGATGGAACCTGTGCTGCGCACCAGCTTAGCTCTTAGCAGGCAGGGTCAGCACAACACCAACAGGGGTGGTGTGTGAGGGGCTGGGACCGCAGAGCTGCCCTCTGAAGGCAGGAGAGCTCTGTGTGGGGAGGGAGGGGACGGAGGTCTGCCCACCTGCATGGTGACGGGAGACCCTGGGCTCCCACCTGGATTGGCGCCAAATCAGTGGGTGCTCTGACCACTCCTCCCCACCATGCGGCCTGTGAAACCTACAGCTGGGTGGCTGGATGGATGAAGGGTGCAGACAGGGCCGCTGCTCAGAGCCTGCAGTGGCCCCGTGGATAAGACCTGAGTGAGTCCCTCCCACCCAGCTGCCCCCTGGAGAGCCAGGAAGAAGGTGGGTGCCTGGAAATGGGCGGGAGACAGGGGTCAGTGTCCTGCACGGCTCTGCCTGATCAGAGGCGGCAACTTGGGGGGCTGCCCCTTCTGCATGTCTGGGATGGGCAGGGCCCCTGCACACAGCTCCTATTCAGAGCCAGTCAGTCATTCAGCAAACGGTTGCAGGTTGCTTGGACAGAGCCCTTGAGGATCCTGAGTGTTCATCTAGTGGCACCTGGTTTCAGCCCAAAGGTGCTCGGGGCCCTTGGGGCTAGGGAAGGGCTGGCTTGTCCACGTCAGGCGATGCAGGACGGAGACTCGGAGACAGACGGGCGTCAGAGTCAGCACCATGATGAGCAGGTGCTAACGCGGAGGACACGGGTCAGAGCGGGCTCGGGGAGCCCAGGGCCCCCAGCTGTTTGGAGAACAGGGCGGCTTGAACGTGACAGGTCCGGGGAAACTGGAGGACCAGATGCCAAGTGGCTGGTTCCGCTACTGAGATATGGGGGAAGGAGGGGTGGGTGGTGGGCCACGAGGCACTTATCCAGGCCCACCGAGAGCAAGGCCTGGCTCCACCCTCAGGGCTGAGTGGCACCTGGACCATCTGAGGTGGGCAGAAGGCTCTGAAGTCCTCTACGTTCATGCTCACACCTAAGGGCGCAGACAGGGCAGAGTGGCGGCTGAGCGGGAGGAGGGTGTGGTCAGCTGGGCAGAGAGTGGCTGCTGAGGGGCCGGTGAGTTTGCAGGTGGAGACAAAGCCACTGGACTTAGTGTCCTGGAAGGTGCTGGCAGCCTGGATGAGGGCTACTTTGGGGAGTGGGGAGTGAGCGAGGCCAGGCTCAGGACGGAAAGCAGAGCTTGCTGGGGTGGGGGGCTCTGGAGGTTTTGCCGGGAAGGGAAAGGAGATGGGAAGCAGCCAAATGAATGAAATGGGGGCTGAACCCAGCACAACGAGGCGGCATCACCCGCATGCAGTTCAGGCACAGCTGAGAGTGACTCTCAGGGCAGTCCTGCGAAACCCCCCCACCCCCGAGCCCTCCTGTCCTGCTCAGCCTGCCGTGAATGATCTGTGCCCCATTTCCATGAGGGGGTCTTGGCTGGGAGGACCCTTGCCCCCTGGGGAAGCCTCTCTAAATTGTGTGCTGGGGCTGGGTTAATGTTTGCTTAGCCAAGTTCAAGCTCCACCCCCCTGGTGCCTGGGCTGGCAGGAGATCCAGCTTTCCAGGGGGGTTGCTGCACCCTGCTTCAGGAATACCGGTGCTCTGGAGCTTGTGAGGGCCTGTGGGGTCTGGGTATCCCTGGGGTCTCATTTATCACTTAGCGACCTCCCCAGGCTCCTGGGGAAATGGCAGCGAGGAAGCCATTACCATGCATCCCAGTCTGGGGCCTCCGACTCCCGTCGCCTCCAGGCACCCACCTCCCACCCCCCACCACCACTCAGGGGCCACATGGTCCAGGGGAGTGGGGCGAGCCTGTCCTCTGACGGGAGAGACCTCAGAGGCCCAGCCACTGCCAGCCTTGTGGCCTCTCAGAACCTCGTCCCTCATTAAAAAAAACCATCATTTTATTTATTTTTTATGGCCGTGCTGGGTCTTCATTGCTCTGGGCTTTTCTCTACATTGTACTGGCTTCTGTTGTGGAGCAAGGCTCTAGAGCACCTGCTCTCAGCTGCTGCGTCGCGTGGGCTCAGCAGTTGCTGCTCCAGAGCCCGGGCTCAGCAGTTGTGGCACACGGGCTTAGTTGCTTTGCAAGTGGGATCTTCCCAGACCAGGGATGGAACCCACGTCTCCTGCCCTGGCAGGCAGATTCTTTACCACTGAGCCACCAGGAAGGCCCCTTATCCCTCCTTTTGTAAAGGAAGGGGCTGCCTTGACCGCTATGGATGTGACAAGAGGGTGGGCCAGTCTAGCCGTGCTCCCATACAGGCTGGTCCTTTCTGACCAACTCCCACTGAGTGCCCACGTCAGGTTACTTAGGGCGTTGACGAGGGAGCACCCCTCTTCTAAACGCAAAGGAATCCCAGGCCCTGGCCAGCTCACGGGCCGAGGAGGGGAGACAGGGCAGCAGAATCAGTGAATCCTGGGCAGAGGGCGACATCTGCCCGGACGGAGCCTGAGCCGGGGCCAGTGGGGGTGGCGTCTTCAGTCCAGGGGAACTGCTGACCGCTTCCTGCAGGCCTTCGACCTGGCCCGGGGAGGGGCCACCGGTCATCTGGACAGCCTGTTTGGTCCCGATATTCTTGTTTTGCAAAGAGCAGTTCCTGAAATCACGGGGCCTGGAGGTCTGCTCAGCTTTGACAGGGGCCAGTCTTAGCCGCTCGGCCAGAAACAAGGAATACAGATGACCCTGCTGGGCGCGCACACACACACACACACACACTCACACACACACACAGGGTCGCAGCCCTTTCGGCGGGCCCAGCGGCAGCCGGGTGCCAGGCTCCAGGCCAACTCTAGGCTTCTCACTGCATCCCGGGCTTCGGGCTTGGGCGTGCAGGGCAAACTGTCAGAAACGTCATCTCAGGAGAACTGCTGGGGAGATCTGGGTGGGGCTCAGGAATGCGCGGGCCTCGGAAGGCGTGTCACAGATGCGCCTTACAGACGGGGAAGCAGAGGCTGGGAAAGACGACGGGAATGCTGGGTCCACTCCCTCCTGCGACCTTGGGTGACGGCCTTTCTCTTCCCAAGCCTTAGTTTCCCCATTTGTAAGCCCAAGGGACTTACTTTGACCTGTCTTTATTGGGAGCACTCTTTGCTTGCTTGTTTGTTTGCTTCCAGCTGCACCGTACGGTGTGTAAGACCCTAGTTCCCTAACCAGGGATCACACCCAGGCCCCCTGCATTGGGAGGGTAGAGTCTCAACCACTGGACACCGGGGGAAGTCCCGGGAGCTTTCTTAAGGGCTGGTTCTTGGTGATCTTTGATAGTTGAACAGTTCGGTCCTAACCAGAGGGAGCAGAGAGGCAGCACGCCGCGCCCGGGACTGTCCTGAGCCGGCGCCGGCATAGAGGGTCTGCAGCCGTCTGGCCATGGATTCACCCGCTCTCTAGTGAGGCCCTCGCTCTCCTAACAGTGAGCCATACACATCCTGGTTCCGGGCTGGCGTCCGGGTCGAGGGGCGGGGAGGGGTGCCTTTGTGCTGACTCCTTCCTGCATCAGCTGCGGCGGGGTGGTCCTGCGATGCTTTTCCAGGAATCCCCACCCCACCCCTTTTCTGGAGCAGGGCCCAGTCCTGCCCCCGATTCACAAATAATGTTTTCTTGGTGCACGGCCAGGCCCTCTCATTTCTGATCACCCAAGTCTGCTCTGGGGCCGTAACAGCGGGACGGTGGCAGAGCCCGCTTGACAGCCCGAGAAGCGAAACCTAGTTTCTCTCCGGCTCTTGATAGAAGGCGGCTGCCGACCCTTGCTCCGGGGGCACCTGTGTGCTTGCTGCTCCTGCCCAGGCTGCTGGAGTGAACCAGCAGGGAGTAGCAGCTGTCCTCCCCCCCAACACCCGCCCTCTCCCTGGGGGCCTCTGCATTCCTGGGATTCTCTGTTTACGTGTTATGGCCCGTTGAAGATTAGCCCTCAGCACCCGCCCCCCACCCGGACATCTGCAGTCCCTGGAAGTGGCCCTGGGAGGCTTGACAGCTGCATACGTGGAGCAGGCCAGGCGCAGGTACTCTTCTGACTGGCCCCATTCTGCAGGAGGACCTTTATACCCTCTCTTTGCCTAGACCCTCTTCGTCCCAGTTCAGCCGAGGAACCTCTGCCTCCAGGAAGCCTTCCTGGATTTCTCCCTCCTCTCCTTCCCCTCTCTCTGTGGCTGCACAGATGGCAGGACACCACCCCAGTCTCCTTCCAAGTCTGTAACCCCGACTTGTCTGAGACTCCTTGTGTGTGGGTACCTGAAGGTGCAACTGAGGTGATAGAACCAAGACAGCTGGTGGCGGGGGTGGCTCTGAATTCTGAAGAGCAGAGCAATCAGCAGGTGGAGTGGGGGATCCACGGAGACGCTGGACTGCATGCCAGGGAGGCCGTCCAGGGGACCCCAGCTGGGCCTGGGGGTTGGGCTGTGTCACCCCTCCAGGCTTGAGACTGTGCTGATCTAGTTCCACACAGTCCCAGGGGATTGAAAATGTTCTGAGATGACGTGACGGAATTAGAAATTGCTTTTCGTCTTGGTAGGGCCACAACTGTTGCTATTAGCCCCACGAGTTAAAAAGATAAGCAGAGGGGAGTGTGTGGGGTGGGCTTTCCCAGGCTGCTGTCTGTGGTCCAGGGGTCGGGCGAGAGCCGTCCTGGGAGCTCATCAGGAACTTCTGTCCAGGCAGGCTAAAGTGGGCAGGGGTCTCTCAGCTGCTCTGAGATGGTTAAAGAGATGCTGCAGCTGGGTCACCGGGGAGCAGGTGTAAACATTCCAACAGGATGTTCTTGGGAGCTCTTCCTTTGGCTGTGTGAGTCTCATGCCTTAGGGAGTCGGGGGTCCGCCTTGTCGCCCCTGGAGGCCTCGGCATTGTCCTGGGGGCCGTGTGGTCCAGGGCAGGTCCCGCGTCTCTTAAGTCCATTTGCCGCTCAGTCCAGTGGGATTGTGGCAGTACACTGGGGTGGCCACAGTCCATGGATTTAGTATTTTTTAAGCGAGTGCTAACTGCACAGTGATGGTAAATTGCTGCGAGGGTCAGAGTTGCTGACCTGGGAGGGTACTCAGAGATCCCAAGCCCAACTCGCCCATCGGAAAGGGGGGTGCTGAGGCCCAGGGGGTGACAGGCTCCCTCAGAGGGGCCCGAGGCGGGGTTGGGCTGGGGTTGAGACCAGCCTGTCACACGCAAGGCTGTGTGGGGCTGCCCTGTGGGGCCACCTCCAGGAGGGATCCCTTGCTTGAAAGACCCCCATCTGAAAGGCTTACGTTCTTCCTCTGGAAGTCTATTCGGGAGCGGTTGCAGACTTGGGGTGCACTCTGTGAAGCTGGTGTGCCGTATGCAGAGTTGGTGTGCTCTTGCAGAGCTGAGTTAGTTACATTCTGAGAAATAGTACAACATGCAGAACGAGGGTGTGCTGTGCAGGGTGGAGTGCTCTTGCAGAGCTGAGTTACATTCTGAGGAGTCGGGGTGCAACATGCAGAACGAGGGTGTGCTGCGCAGGGTTGGGGTGCCCTGTGCAGAGTGGAAGAATGCTGGGCACAGCGGGGGAGGCTCATGGAAATCCCCCGGCCTTGAGCCAAGAGCACAGCTGCAGAGGCAAACAGGATGCGGGTCTTGGGCCACTGCGGGGCACAATGGCTAGGAGAGGAAGCAAGTCCAGACCCTTTTATGGATACGGAGCCGTCGGGGGCCTCTTTCAACACAGTTTCCAGAAAAACAGAGCGGGAAGGAGCAAGCAGCTTGCGTTCCGCACAGCATGGGGTTCCGGAAGGCTGGCTGGGGAACCGGGGAGCCCAGCTTCACAGAGGCTGAGAGGAGCAGGGTGGGGGTGTGCACAGGGCACACCGTGGCTTAGAGAAGGGAGGGTGCAGGGCCCAAGCCCAGCTCCTCTCCTCAGCCCCCGAGACCCGCGGAGCCCGGGGCCAGCCCAGGCCAGGGGCTGGTGGAGACAGGGACTTCCTGACACCCTGATCCTTCCCCACTGCCTGGGGCGCCTGGTCCCCTGCTCTCTCCTTGCAGTGGTCCCTGGAGAGGCTTGGGTACCGGGATTTGTTAGATGCAGAGACACCTGCATACAGCCGACACCTGTGGAAGGATTCTCACCCCTAGACTAACCCTCGTGACAGCTCAGAGCTAGACCAGACAGTCAGATCCCACCCGGGGCCTCCCTGCTGGCCTGTGATCAGCACGGCCGCGCCGCCCTTCCAGGAGGCATCCGTGGACGTGGTGGCCTGCCACGGTGGTGACTGCTGAGCTCGGACCCTGAGGGGCAGCCTGGCTGGAGACAATGGGCCTGGAGCTCTGGCCTCCGGGGGAGGAGGGGAGTCAAGGCCGGGGACAGATGATGGGGATAAAGGCATATCCACAGGTCCCCGTGCAGGGCAGTGTGGGCACAGATGGAGGAGGTAGGCCTGCCCAGGAGAGCCATCCCAGCAGAGGCGAGTGCAAGGAAATCCCAACTTCTCCAGGGCTGAGACCGCTGCAGCAGGTACCTTGCAAGGGGTTGGGGTTGGGGGCATCACCTGCCAGGCCCATGAAGGGGAGGCAGGCAGGCTGGGGAGGTGGACAGGCCAGTGTCATGAGGAAGAGGGCAGATGAGGAGGGCCTTCGGGGAGAGATGAGGCCTGAGGGGTGGGCAAGAGAGACGTCCATCAGAACCTCGGAACATGCCCTTGTTTGGGAAAAGGGTCTTGATGTGATCGATCCGTGTAAGGATCTCAAAGTGAGATCCACGCGGATGACTTGCAAGGCCCCGGAGACAGTGCGGAGCGTCCTTCCAAGCGGGAGCAAGGGAGACACACAGGGAGAGGCCGCATGATGGCAGAGGCAGACGGCGGGACGACGTGACCACAGGCCCAGGACAGTCTGGAGACGCAGGAGCTGGGGCAGGTGGGAAGGAGGCTCCCAGAGCCAGAGGGGGCCTGGCCCTGCCAGCACCTTGACTGACCGTGGCCCCAGAGCTGCGAGAGTATAAGCCTCTGCCATTTTAAGAAGCCTGGCCTGGGGTACTTTGTCACAGCCTTCCCTGGATGCTCACATCGTGAGCGTCACAGCTAGAAAGATTGTTGTTCCTGCTCCATGGAGAGGGCAGGAGAGGGAGGAGAGAGGTTGGCAGGGCTCTGACAGGCCATGCTCCCTGGGGGGAAAGCAAGCTGCTAGGGAACAGCTGCTCCCTCTGCTCTGGGGCCTCCTGGTCCCCCGGGGCCCAAGGGGTGATGTGAAACCCTCCCCTGCTACTCCACCTGGCGTCACGGGGGACCGTAAAAACGGCGCCTCGGGGTCACCGAGCATGTTGGCGGTGTGTGGCCTGGGGCCGGGCTGGGCTGGGGATGTGAGGGGCCGGAACACTGGGCCCGGGCCTGCTGGGGTCCCCCCACTGGCCAGCACTGCCCATTGAGGGGCTGAGTCTTCACACTGGCCCTCGGTGGGGACCT
This sequence comes from Oreotragus oreotragus, assembly GCA_006410675.1. NCBI lineage: Eukaryota > Metazoa > Chordata > Mammalia > Artiodactyla > Bovidae > Oreotragus > Oreotragus oreotragus. Next base: position 42,812 of record SJYX01018686.1, read on the forward strand.
CTCCAGAGTGAGTCGGCCACACGTCCACGGCGTCTCCAGCTGTGCCCCTCACGCTTGAGCTCTGGCCCATTGGGGAAGGGAGGGGAGGTTGTGACTTTGGGGTGGCCAAGCATAACACCGGGAGTTGATTGGATAAAGGCGGACGGCGCAGGAGAGGGGCAACCAGAAACAGCCTGCTTTGGGCTCAGAGCGGATCTCAGCCTGAATGAGAGTGCCCCCAGGGAGCAAGTGTCTGGAGACAGGCGTGGTTGTCACTCTGGGGTCAGTTTCTAATGACAGAGGCTGGGGACGCTGCCCAGACCCCAGGACAAAGAGCGAGCGCCCCGAACACCAGCAACGCTGGGGTCAGACACCATGCTCAGGGATCTCAGTGTTCGTCAGACCTGGCTCCCCACTCACCCTCTAGTTGTCACCAGCCTTGGACCACATCATCTCCTGAGCCTCAGTTTCCCTGTCTGTGAAATGGGCACATTAGCACTTAACTTAGATATTGTTCCTGGTCAGGAAGCCAAACCATGGGTTTGAGCTGGGGCCAGCAACCGGAGCCCACCCCCTGGCTCTGTGAGGGCCTGAGAGCCGATGGGAGCCCCAGTTCAGTTCTTGCTGCTTGTCTGACAGCCAGGAAACCCAGCCCTGCCCCCTAAGCTGAAACCCCTGCTCTCAAACCCAGGTCAGGCCTGGAGCCGGTGAGAGGACAGGAAGGAAGGAGAGCTTGTAGGCAGACCCCCAGCACGCGTTCCCATTGATTGTGCCATTGGGTGGGGCAGCAGTGGGAAGAAACCACGTGTTTGTGTACACACGTGCGGACACATGGATACACTCGTATCTGTGCATGTGAGTGTGCACGAATGTCTGTGTGCACGTGTGTGCACATGTGTGTGAACATGTGCGTGTGTGCACATATGAGTGTGCGTTTATGTGTGCGCACATGTGCACAAATGTCTGTATAAGCACAGACATGTGCTTATAAACATGTGCATGTATGCACACGTGTGTGTGTGTAAATGTGTGCATGTGTCGCACGTGTGCGTGTAAATGTGTACATGTGTGTACATGTGTGTGCAGTAGGTGGAAGAGGAAGAGAGAGCAGGGCTGAGGTTGGCCCAGGGCAGCTGTCCGACTTCCCCAATCCTGCCAGCCGAGGCGGGAGCCTGGGCGGCCCCTGGCCTCCACCTCTGAGCCTGGGCACCAGGCAGCGGGCAGGCGGGTCAGGGCCTGGAGCCAGCCCAGGCCAGAGCTAATGATCAACCAGCCCTGGGAGGCGGCGCAGCAGCTCAGGCCTGCCTCTTGCCAGGCCCAGGCCCAGGCGCAGGGAGGAAGTGGGGCAGGAAGCAGGGGGCGGTACGGCCGCTGTGCAGTCCGACAGGCTGTGGGCGGTGGAGACGGCCTGCGGGGCCCGCCAGCAAGGAGCCGGGAGGGGCCACCCAGTGTCCGCTGTCCTACGGAGCAGGGCGCAGGTACGGGGCTCTGGACGGGCGGCTGAGGGCAGCTGAGCAGGCACTGTCCACAGACCTGGGTCTTGCCGCAGGTAGCTCTGAGCCATCTCTTGCTTTTCACTTTCCTGGAGTTTTCTGAGCTTTCAGGATTGGGAGGGGACAGAACTGCTCTCTGGAGAGGCCGGAAGGCCGTGGGCGCTGGCTCGCGGAGCTCCGGGAGGGCCCCGTGCCCGCCGGCAGCTGCTGTCCCACTGCTGATGCCGGGTTTGCTAAAGCACCGCCGCTCCGAGATCTCACCTGACCCCACCTCCCCTCGGCCACTCAGACTCCCGTCCCGAGGGTCTGGCCAGGACACAGGAGCTGCGTTGCCAGCAAGCAGGGTTCCGAGCCCAGGGGGCCTCAAGTGGGCCCCCACCCTGGGCTGGCGCCACCTCTGGCAGATACCACAAGTGCCAGACCAGGTGGCACTGCAGCTGTGACCCGGCCACTCTGGGGTCACCGCCCTGGGCCTCCTCTGCATCAGCCAGTGAGACGGGTGACTTCACCGGGAACCCCGGCCGGACAGCTCTAGGGAGACCCTGACCCAGGCCCTTTCGTGCCAGGGGCTTCCCTGGTGGCTCAGACGGTAAAGAATCTGCCTGCAGTGCGGGAGACCTGGGTTCGATCTCTGGGTTGGGAAGATCCCCTGGAGCAGGGCCTGGCAACCCCACTCCGGTATTCTTGCCTGGAGAATCCCCGTGGACGGAGGAGCCTGGTGGGCTACAGTCTGTGGGGTCGCAAAGAGTCGGGCACAACTGAGCGACTAAGCACCTGGCCTGGACTTGTGGTCCCGGCCGCAGTGACCCCTCTCCCCGCCTGCAGTGACCCTTCTCCTGGCCGCAGTGACCCCTCTCCCCACCTGCAGTGACCCCTCTCCCCGCCTGCAGTGACCCCTCTCCCCGCCTGCAGTGACCCCTCTGGGAGCCCCAAGCCCCGTCTGTGGGGGTTCCACACGGACAACAGATAGGAGAGTGACGCTGGGAGGAGTTAGTGCTGCTGGTCACTTGGGAGTGACTCCCCGAGCGGGGGTGGGGGGCTGTGGCTGAACTCGCGGACGGAGGCAGTGTGGGGGCCAGAGGCGGGGTGTGCCCAGGTTCAGGGTGGGTGTGAAGGGCTGGACTTGGGCCCACCCAATCCATAGCTGCTCGTGGAGCCTCAATAGCCCCTCTGTGAAATGGGCCCATCACACTCCCTCAGGCATCACGAGGGCAGAGAGGATGCTCAGCTGTGCCGGGCGGTGGCTCCCGACAGTGACGGCGCTTCCTGTGTTGGGTGCCCAGCCAGTATTTATGCCTGAGGTCACTTACTCCTCCTCCCGAAGCGCCCGCCTCCCAGCAGAGAAGGGAGGCGCAGGGACCCGGGGCCACGGCTGGCCTGGAGCTGCTGTAATGAAGGGCCGCAACGGGGGCTTCTAACAGCAGAAGTTCACTCTCCCCTGGTTCTGGAGGCCGGAGATCTGAAGCCCCGGGGTGGGCGAGGGCCCTGGGGGAGGGTCTTTCGGCTCCTGGCGGCCGCAGGCATCTCTGGGCTCGTGGGCACGTCACCCTGCTCTCTGCCTCCATCCTCACCCGGGGTCCCCGGCGTGTCTGTGTTCCTCCTCTTCTTACAAAGACCCCCACGTGGAGGGCCCGCCAGCCCAGTGTGGTCGCATCTTATTGTGACTACTATTTTTAGTTTTATTGTTTGGCTGCCCCAGATCCCACCTGTGGCACGCTAGCATCTTCAGTTGCGGCACGTGGGATCCGGTTCCCTGAGCAGGGGAAGATCCAGCCGGAGCCCCCTGCCCTGGGAGTGTGAGATCTTAGCCACCAGGCCGGCAGGGACATCCCCAGTGACCGCACCTTAACTTCATCCTGTGTCCAAATAAGGCCACCAAATCTGAGGCCACTGGTGGGTGTGAATGTGGGGGTGCACTGGTCACCTTCCGTACTGAGGTCCCCAGACAACCCTGAAGAGATGCTTCCTGGGGAGGTGGGCAATGTCTGCGTGGGTCTTGAGGCAGGACAGGTTCAGATGCAGTCAGGGACCCTGGCAGCCTCTCCGGCTCAGTAGTGCTATTTTAGGATCCTCGCCGGGGAGACAGAGCCCACTTCCTCCTGCGGGCCGTGACTAGGAACCCCAGGCTTACGACTGTCAGCGGCAGGCCCCTTGCTGAGCAGGTGGGAAGTCCCCTGAGCCCCAGAGCCTTCCCTGTTCTTGGAAAACCGTCCCTGAGCCGCCGGGGGCAGGCCCGTGGGCCTGGGATGCAGGCACTGGTGGGCTGCTCCTGACTTCTTGGGGGACAGGTGGGCAGGGGCTGGGGGAGAGAGTTGCCCTGGATGTGGGTTGTGCGAGCCAGGTGGCTGGCAGCAGAGAGTGGGGGGCGAGGCCCCCAGGTGGAGGCTAGAGAGACCCCACAAACAGGACCCTAGCAGGATGATGGAACTGCGTGCCCTCCCAAGATGCTGCAGGACAGCAGAGGAGGGCGGATGGTGGCCTGGTCCCACCACCCTGTGGCCAGGGGCCCTCAAGGAGGGGTGTGGGCTCGCTGTGTCCAGAGTCAGGAGGGGAGGGTGACGGGCTGGCTAGGCTGGGGGTGGGGGTGGGTGTCAGATGGACGGCGCTGCCTCCTGAAAGAGGCTGGGAGGGCTTCGTGTGACGGGGGAGGGGGGCGATGGACCCCGGGAGCAGGAAATGGGGAGCACAAGGCAGAGGGGCTTGAAACGAAGCTGGACATTGACCAAAGGCGGCTGGAGAGCTATGCAGCAAGGCTGCGTCCCAGAACCCGCGGGTCCATGCTGCCGCGCCCTCTGGACAGGGAGCCGCCTGCAGCCTGCTCCCTCCTCCCTGGGGGTGCCTACAAGGGTGCCAGCATCCCCTGGGTGCCGCTTGGCCTGGTCCCTGGCCCTTAGAGGTGGTTGGGGACTGGGGACAAGGTCACAGCCAGACGGCCCTCTATGCCCTGCTTTTCTCCACAGCTTGGAGGCAGGTTAAGCGGGACCAGGGTAATGCCTGCCAGAAACACGGTCTTCCCTACTCCGTGTTAAATCCGTGAGAGGAGTGACGCTGGTTCCGGAGAAAAGGAATCAGCAAGCTTGAGAGGAGCTAAAGCAGGCCTCCCCAGCCCGGGAGCTCTCTCATCTTGTGTGGGGGGAATAGAGGGTCTAGGGGGCAGTGGGCCTGGCGAAGCCCCTGTGGGCCAAGGAACCCCCTTGATGCCCCAAGGCCCCCCCGGATGTGAGCCGGTTTCCCTGAGTCGCCATCGGAGGGGTGCCCCCAGGGGTCATACCCAGAGGCTTTGGGGACCACTGATGAAAGGGTGTCGGGGATGGTCTGGGAGCCCTGGGTGTAAGGCAGTGGTCCTGCAGGAGCCCCCACCTCGAATCCCCGAGGGCCAGGGAGCAGCGTGGTCAGGGCAGAGCTGAGCTCACGCGCCCGCGTGTCGGGTCCATGAGGACGGGGGGAGTAGGGTCTTCTTCCTCTGGGATCAAGGGTTCAGAGCCCCAGTCGCTGCTCAGCAGCTGCCCGGCTGCGTGGCCTTCCTGAGGTGCCCGTGACTCCCCTGCCCTGCACTGGCCTGTTGGGGTGGCCCGGGCTCTGCTGGCCTGCCTCTGTGGACGGCTCCATTCTCTGCACGCCTCCCCGAGCCGCGTGGGTCCTGCCTCCCCCGGGGCCCTCTCTATGGCCAGACTCCGTTCCCTCCACGTGTGGGGTCAGCAGGCTCTCTCTCCCTCTCCCAGACCGGGCCCCACGGAAACGACACCGCCAGGCACGCCCCCATTCCAGCAGGCCTGGGTCACCCCCTCTGCGCCCCTGCCTGGCGCAGAGCTGGCCGCAGGACAGGGGTCGGCAGGATCTGTTGCAAAACAACCAAAGGCTTTCGAGTGTGAGGTCCGACCTCCCTGCCCACGCTGCAGGTGGAGCTGATGCCGAGGGCTCCTGGGCCCAGCCCCCTGCGGGGGGCGAGTGCAGGATCAAGGCCGATTCTCGGGGGACACCAGCAGCACCCAGGGAGGAGTGGGCCTGCAGGCACCGCCTGCTCCCCCAGATGGTGGGGCGCTCCTCAGCCCAGCGTGCCCTCTGAGGGGATCTCTGATGGCTCCCGGGGGTAGCATCCTGTGAGAACCTTCCCCTGGTGGCGGGAGCTTGTGGGTTTGGTGTGAGCGTCTGTTTGCCTTTTAAAGACAAGGATGTGGGCACTGACGGGATACGTGTGGGGGTAAGTGAGAGAGTGTTAATGTGAGAGTGTCTGTGTGCACATGTGTGTGCAGGTGCGTGTGTGCATGTGTGCGCGTGAGTGTGTGCACGCGTGTGTGTGTGCACGCGTGTGTGTGTAGGGGGCGAGTTGCCCACCCCTCCGAGCCCACCCCGGTCCCCATCTGTAGAAGGGGACAATGTATTCTCCCCACTGGGAACCTGGCCAAGACGCCTGGTGCCTGCAGGTGGTGACAAATTCTTGCATGCCCTCTGGGAGCCTGCAGACAATCTCCGCCATCCTGGAACAGTCTGAGGCCAACAATTCTGAGAATAGTCTGCGCTGGGTCTGACGGAGGTTGACAATCCGAGGCGGTAAATAAACCCAAGGCCCCTCGCAGATCCCACCTCCAGCACCTGCTCCTGTCCTTTCTGCTCAAACTCAAGGGAGGAAACGCAGTCCTCTTGGGGCTAAAAGTGCTCTGCTCGCTCATCTTTGCAGTTGTGGAGAGTACAGTGCCCTGGGCACCGCCCCCCATCTGGAACAGCCCAGGCCCCTGTCCTATGCCCGAGGCTCCCCCAGTCCCCGTGGCGACTCGGTGACGCTGCTGTCGGCCTCCTCGTCTCGCGCCCATTCCCTGCTGCAGGGTCCCAGGTGAGGCTGGGAGGCCGGCCGGGGGCTCCTGGGGCCCCACCGCCCTGGTGGGCCTGTCTGGGCTCTGCGTCCCACGCTGCTGGCCTGGCGTTCTCCGGGTCTCTACCCCGAGGTGGACGGGTCTGGAGGGGTCCAGGCCTGCTCTTCATTCGGCAGTGTTGTCCCCAGCAAGCGTCTCGCAAGTGTGCTCTCCCGTCTCTGCGCATCCTGCTCTGTGTGCAGGGACTTCCTGCTGCCCTGCTCGGGGTTTGGGGTGGAGCTCCCCCCGGCCCGTCATCAGACCGCAGCAAAACTCCACGAGAGACGGGCTCCCTGGCCGGGGCTCCTGGCCCTGCTCTCGTCCGCCCTGCGCGTGGCCGAACAGGGCCGCCCCTCCTTCCCTCGGTCCCCGAGGCAGAAGCTGAGGGCGGCGAGGTTGACCCGCATCCCTGTGGCTGCAGCGGGCTGGGGGGAGTCTGCCTCTCCCCCCCAGGCCTGGAAGTGGCTCCATGTCCTTCTCTGTCCTCAGATTTGTGACAAAGGCCCTGACCTGTGCAGACCCTCACTTATCCTTTTTTTCCCTCAAATTTTATTTTTATGTATATTTGAATGTTTATTTCACTGCTCTGAGTCTTAGCTGCAGCGCACAGGATCTTCTGGTTATGGCATGTAGACTCTAAGCTGTGGCAAGCAGCTTCTGGTTTCCTGACCAGGGATTGAACCTGAGCCTCCTGCACTGGGAGAGGGGAGTCTTAGCCATGGGACCACAGGGAAGTCACCCTGTCTTGATGACCCACGGTCTGGGGAGGCCCCAGGGCACCCTGGGCACGGGGAGCCGTCTCTAGCCCCTCCTGGCCATTTCTGCCTCCCCTGCCTTCTGCCGCCCACTGCCTCCCGTCTTGGGGACAGCCTGGGACCCGGCCCATTTCCTGCGTTCCTTCCGGGAGCTCCGCTGGGTGCAGGCCTCTTTTAGTGGGAGACCCCCCAGGCCTCAAGATTAGCTATAAGGAGTAGCAGGAACCCCTGGGAAGCGAGGGTGGAGCCACAGGGCCCCTGAGCCCCATGGGAAGTGTGCCGGCTCCCCGGGGGGTCTGTCCATCCCAGCCCTCGCCGGGTGGGAGGCGTGGTGGGCTTACGCCTAGACCCCCGGGTCCTGGGGTGTCCCAAGAGCACAGCTGTTCCATCCCCCGTTTCCACGTGGCTGTGGCCACGTTCCTGTCCAGGCACTCGTGGGCAGGTTCTGAGCAGCCTCTACCCACCAGGTTCTAAGCTGTTTGCTCGGGTCTGTGATGGGCAAGAACGGGCACCCCTCTGCCCACAGGGCCTTCCAGTTGGAAGCAGACATAGGCTTGTGACCCCGATGGAGTCTGCTCCGGGCGACTGTGCTGTTCGGGGAGGAGGGACTGCCCGGGGAGGTGCTCAGGAGCCCGCCAGGCAAGGCAGAGGCACGCTCACCTCTAGTGCCCTAACTTGGGGGCAGTGTCTATGCTGATCCCAGCCGCCCAGGGAGGCCAGGACTGCTGCTGATCTCTGCCCTATGCTCTCTCCACAGAGGCCAGCCTGGCATGCCGAGCCCTTGGCACTGAGGCCGCCACCAGCCATGGAGGGCCCAGCGGAGCCGGCCCCGAGGGGGAAGGGACCCGCGGGGCCCTCGGGGAGCAGTGGTGACTGCAGGGTCCGGGAAGCGGCCAAGAGCACGTCCATCATCTGGGAGCAACCTCGGCCCGAGGAGGCCAAGGCCACCGTCCAAGGGGGTGAGTGCACCATGCGGGTCCACCCCCCGCCCACCTGGGACGGAGCCGGGCATCGCACTGTCAGTGCCCACGTTGACGGAGAGTCTGCGAGGGCTGCGGGCCCGCCTCGCGCTTCTCCAGGGTCACATCAGTGATAAACTGGCGCGACAGGCGGGCAGGGCTTGGAGATTCCAGGGACACAGCCCCGCATGAGGTCACAGCTCTCACACGACTTTGCGTTCCCACCGTCCTGCTCTGTCCTTGGCTGTGAACCCCGGGGTTACTCAGGGTGGGGTGTCCCTCCTCCCCTCCCAGGGGGCAGACCCGGGCCCAGGGTAGAGGGTGGCAAGGAGCAGTGCCTGGGCCAGGCCTTGGGCAGGATTACTTCCTGGAAGGAGAGGATGCGGGCTGAGACGAGGGCAGAGACGCCTCTGACTCCCACTCGACCGGCCTGGGTGTGCGCAGGAGGGGCTTGGACTCAGGCTGGGCTGCCGCTGGGGAGGAGCTGGTTCCCATCCTGATTGCCGCTGGATCGCTGCTGGACGCGGGCCTCAGTTTCCCCACTTGGAAACCTGCGGGGTGGCCTAGGGGGTCTGCAGGGCCCCTGTCTCCAGAACTGGAGGAGGGAAGGGAAGGACAGGGAGGAAGGCCCCAAGCCAGGGGCAGCCTGTCCCCCGTCCTTCCCCCAATCTCCCGTCGTCAGACCCTCACTTCCACCTCGGTCACCTGCTTAAGTCGCTCACAGAGGCTCTAGGGCTTGGCACGCAGCAGGTGCCCGATGAGTATCTGACGAATGACCGATGCTCTGGGAGGTTGGCAACAGAACCTCACGCCTGGCAGCAGGCCCAGAGCCCGGCACTGTTCACTCCTGTTCTCTTGATCCTTCGCGGCGTGAGTAGAGGTAGGCAGGGGGGTGGCCACTGAGGGTACTGACTCCTGTGGTCAGACACCTGCCTGGCCCGGAAGAGGGGCTCCAGGCAGTGGCGGGGGCCTGGCCCGGGGATCTCATGGGATCGTGGCCCCACCCAGAGCTCGACGGCAGGAGACGGTGGGGCTGGGTCCTGCCAGAAACACGTGGGCCACTCCAGCCTCCTGCGAGGCAGCCCAGCGCCCAAGGTGCCGTGAGTGCTAGAGCACAGGATTCCTGCCGTCCGGCGCTGTGACCGAGTGGTGGGCATCCTGACCACAAGCCCGCTGTTTCCTGCCCCCACAGCCCCACAGCACAGCTGGCATTCGCCGGCACCAGGATGGTCTAGGAGCCCCCACAGTGGGGTCAGGGAGCCCCCCACAGTCTTTCCAGGCTCCCCAGCCCCAAGCAGCCAAGCGGCCAGTGGGCTCCCACCACGTCTATCTGGACCCCTTACGCTTTTCAGCTTATTTTGCAAACGGGCAACAAATTTACAAGAAACAAGACAAAGAATTCTCACTTAGCCCACCCAGGGGGTTTTCCCTGGTGGCCCAGTGGTTAAGAATCTGCCTGCCAATATAGGAGATGCAGGTTCGATGCCTGGGTCTGGAAGATCCCCTGGAGGAGGAAATGGGAAACCTAACCCACTCCTGTATTCTCGCCTGGGAATCCCATGGACAGAGGAGCCCAGCGGGTTACAGGCCATGGGGTCACAGAGTCAGACATGACTGAGTATCTCAGCACGCGCACCACCCTGCCTAGACCCCTCAGGTGTTAACACTTTGCCTTCTCTCTCTGCGCTCAGGCAGGTGTTGGGTTTTCCCAGGACGGTCTTGGGGTCCATTGCAGACATGACTCCCCGCCTCCCCCCTTGCTTGGTGTCTTTTCTAAAACCAGCACCTGCTCGTGCAGCCTCACACTGAGACGATTCCAAACTCACTTTCCTGGTTTAGACGACCTGCAACAGACCGCCCTGCAATCCCGCCGTTGGTCCCCATAACCGCCTTTCCACCAAACAAAACCCTGGTCACGCTTTGCGTCCTGTGGCCGTGGGTGCCTGGAGCTTCTTAACCTGGCAGCTGATACTTCGGAGATTCCAGGCAGTCAGCCTGTAGAAAGTGCCGCAGTGTGGAGATGGGTGTTCCTTCAGGACGGCAGGCTGGTGCTTTGGGCAGAAATGCCCAGTACCTTCGGTCCCTCTCAATGTCCGTGGGTCTGGGCCCTGGTGGCATTCACATCTCACGTCGCTCACTTGATTAAGGGGATGTTTGACCATGTAAACGTCACTGTCAAAATCATCCGTCTTCCCTCTCGTTGTAAGTAAGGAGCCTGTGGGACTCTGTGACTATTCTGTCCCTCTCCAAACTCACCCGTGTCAGTCGCTCAATCGTGTCCGACTCTGTGCGACCCTGTGGGCTGTAGCCCGAGAGCCTCCACCGTCCATGGGATTCTCCAGGCAAGAATCCTGGAGTGGGTTGCTGTTCCCTTCTCCAGGGGATCTTCCTGATCCAGGAATCAAGCCCAGGTGTCCTGGGAAGCCATGATGGTGGTTGCTCGAGGCTAACTTTCTACTGCTGCATTCTGTCTGCATTCTTCCTAACTGACCTTCACTGAAGCGAAGAACCGTCCCCTCTCCCGTTACTCACTTACTTATTTCAGCGTGGGCAGGCTCCGAGGTCCTTATTTTATTCTCTGGACTCTATCGGTTGCTGTCCTTAGTTATGCTGTTGTTCAAATGACCCCCCGAGTTGGTCTTGTGACACGTCTCCAACATCCTGTGGGCACCACCTGCTCTCTGGGGCCCCAGGATGCTCACGTCTCACCTCTGCTCTCCCTGCCCCAGCCCTGGAATCAGCCATGCCTCAAGGAGCTCCAGGCTCAGTGGGAGGACGGAGTCTGAAGCTGAGATCGGAGTACCATGTGCTTATTTGGACTTGATAGGCATTTCTGAGCCCCTGCTCTGGAGACCCAGAGAAAGCAAGGACTGGAAATGGGCTTTGACCACACGGGCCTGGGGCTGGTGGACCGCAGGTGGGGAGAGAGCAGTAACGAGCCGGTCACGGTGCCTGGTCCAAAGTCAACGGGCAGCACCCCAGCACTGAGCCGGGATGTCCCTGGGGTGATGAGGAGGCCACAGCGAGGTTCTGCAACCCCTCTCGAACCCACAGGTGTTTCTGGATCAGATCACCCTCCATCCGAAAGTTCCGGTCGCTCATCCCATTTTACAGATGAGGAAAATGTGCAGGGCAGGGACTGGGGCTCTGGCCAAGATGCAAGCAGGGAGCTGGCCTCGAGTCTGGGGGCTGGAGCCCAGGGACCACCAGCAGAGGACTGACCTCACAAGGCCGAGAGGACCTGTGGCCCCCCAGCTAGTGGCTGGTGGAGCTGGATGAGGATGCAACCCCGTCTGCCCAGACCCTGTGTTCCCCCAGGATGCCACCTCCCCTCTGTGGTCAGCAGGATGGAGGCCCCCAGAGAAGTAGCCCGCTCCAGGATTCTCGCCTGGAACATTCTGTGGACAGAGGAGCCTGGCGGGCTACAGTCCACTGGGTCGCAGAGTCGGACGCGGCTGAGCAACTAACAGGCCAATAAAGAAGACCCGTGACCAACCTAGACAAGACGCCGCCCTGCTGGCCAAAGTCCACGTAGGTGGAGCTTTTTTCCAGCAGTCACATGTGGATGTGAGACGTGGACCCTAAAGAAGGCCGAAGTGATGTGAGAGTTGCTCAGTCATGTGTCTCTTTGCAACCCCGTGGAGTGTACAGCCCATGGAACTCTCCAGGCCAGAACACTAGAGTGGGCAGCCTTTTCCTTCTCCAGGGATCTTCCCAACCCAGGGATCATACCCAGGTCTCCCTCAGTGCAGGCGGATTCTTTACCAGCTGAGCCACCAAGGAAGCCACGCGGGGAAGAAGGCTGAGCACTGAAGAACTGATGCTTCTGAACTGTGGTTGGAGAAGACTCTTGAGAGTGCCTTGGACTGCAGGGAGATCCGACCAGTGCATCCTGAAGGAGATCAACCCTGAGTATCCATTGGAAGGGCTGATGCTGACGCTCTAATACTTTGGCCACCTGATGCAAAGAGCCCACTTGTTGGAAAAGACCCTGATGCCGAGAAAGACTGAAGGCAGGAGGAGAAGGGGACAACAGAGGATGAGATGGTTGGATGGCATCACCGATTCAATGGACATGAGTTGAGCAAGCTCNTACTTTGGCCACCTGATGCAAAGAGCCCACTTGTTGGAAAAGACCCTGATGCCGAGAAAGACTGAAGGCAGGAGGAGAAGGGGACAACAGAGGATGAGATGGTTGGATGGCATCACCGATTCAATGGACATGAGTTGAGCAAGCTCTGGGAGATGGTGATGGACAGGGAAGCCTGGCGTGCTGCAGCCCATGGGGTCACAAAGAGTCGACACTGAGCGACTAACAATGCAGAAGTCCACATCTTCCTCCCCACAACCTGCAGCCGCACATTAGCTCGTGCGGCAGTGAGAGTTCGCGGAGGGGCTTAAAGCTCTGGAGATGGGCGGGGTGGCACTCAAAGAGAGACTGAAGGTGCTGGCGCTGCTGGCTTTGGAGACGGAGGAGCGGCCAAAAGCCAAGGGATGTGGTGCCTCTAGAAGCGGGAGCAGCAAGGAGACAGATTCTCCACCCGGGGCCTCCGAAAGGAACCGCTGCTGCCCACAGCTTGTTTGGCTCCAGTGAGACCCTCCTCGGAGCCCAGATGACACTGTGCAGTTTCCAGAAGCCGCTCGGGTGGGGTACTTAGTTACTGCACAAAAGGAAGCCCAGGACCTCCTCCGGACCCTGCTGGCCTCTGTGGCCGTGGGGGAGGGTGTGAACGGTGGCTTGGAGGGGCGGTGGACAAACCTGTCCTCTAGAAATACCGGGGCTGGTGCCTGCGCAATAGCTGAGGCTGTCTGTTCTCACCTCAGTCACAGGACCCTGCTCTGCTACTGACGCTGCTCTGGCCTCTGGCGCCTCTCAGCAGGCTGCTGGGCCCTCCCCTGGCCAGATGGGGTCCTGCCCCACAGGTAGGCATCCCCACGCGCAGGTTAAGTCTGTGCTGGGCTCACGAATGTGGGATCCCTGGGTGCCCCCCCTTCCCTCCAGCCTGGAGCGTTCTGTGGACTCCTGGCTCAAGAATGTCTAATGGGGGCTTCTCTAATGTGGCTGCCGGACGCCTGCCTTAAGGTCACTGCGGGGGTGGGTCGGCACTGTTGTTCAGACGCTCAGTGGTGTTCAGCTCTTTGTGATCCCATGGACTGCAGCACGCCAGGCTTCCCTGTCCATCCCTGTCTCCTGGGTTGGGGCAGGGCTTGTTAAAGGCAGACGCTCAGGTCCTGGGACAGTTCTGACGCTGGAAGGTTGCGGTAGGGCCCGGGACACTGCATTTTCCCTGGGGGACAGAAGGCTGGGGTGCGCCTGCACTTGCAAAGGCCTTCTCTGGACTGTTTGCATCTGCCCGAAGAGGAGGGCTCCCCAGTAGCTCAGACAGTAAAGAAATCTGCCTACAATGTGGGAGACCCGGGTTCAATCCTAGGTCGGGAAGATCCCCTGGAGAAGGAAATGGCAACCCACTCCAGTATTCTTGCCTGGAGAATCCCATGGACAGAGGAGCCTGGTGGGCTACCATCGATGGGGTCACAAAGAGTCAGACACGACTAAGCGGCTAACACACAGACACATAAAAGAGGAGGCAGTGTCACCCTGGAGGCGGGAAGTGAGTCCCAAGGCGGGACACCCTGGGCGCATGGTGAGTGGGGAGGGCCCCCCGGGAGAGGCATCCCAGCTTCCAGGACAGGATGCCGGGACTCTCGCAGGAGCTAATTAATGCTGGAGGGTGTCCCGGGTGCAGGAGGGGCAGTAAGGAGTCCTTTATCCTGAGACCCCGCCCCGGAGCGCTAGCTGTGGGGACCGGGGCAGAGAGACGCCAGGGTCGTTGGTGATTCACCTCTGCCTCGAGGGTCGGCTGTCATCCAGCCTTTCAGGTGGTCAGTGCTGCCTGTGGCCACTCGGGATGACCAGGGCTATTGAGCCACGAGGCAGGCTATCATGGGAGTGAAAGTGCAGCCCTACCTTCTTCGGGAGTAGGAGGGTCACCGCTTAGACTTGGCTGAGAAAAGCTGACTGGCTCCCTGTTGGGGGAGGGGCACGATTTCAGATCCCAGAGTCTCCTGCTGGGGGTGTGCTGGGGGGGAGGGCACTGGAAATTTCCAAGGCAGGTACAAGGCTTACTCTGAGGGCTCTCCCCCTCCACCACCGCTCTTTTTCTCCCCTCCCTCCCCTTATTTCCCCAGCTTTGGAGCCTGGTGCAGGCTGGGTGGGGGGGCACCGGGTAGAGGCGGGCAGGGGCCGTTTGAGCTGAGATGGAATTCTACAGTGGCCAGCAGGGTAGGCGTTGGTCTGGGAGAGTGCCTCAGGGGAAGTTATGGAGAGTGCAAAGGCCCTGGGGTGGGGCGGGTGGCGTGGGGTTAGGGGGGATGCCTGGGTGTCTCAGAGCAGCAGAGAGAAGACTGCAGGCTGGTTAGTGGGTGGGAGGAGGGCGGGTGGCTCCAGGCTGTGCCTGAGAAAGTGGAAAGGATTTGCATTTTATTCTTCCTGAGATGGAAAACCACAGCCGCTGTGCTGTCTAATACAGTAGCCGGGTGTGGGCATTTATGCTTAAACTTAACATCAGTTCAGTTCAGTCGCTCAGTTGTGTCGACTCTGTGACCTCGTGGACCACAGCACGCCAGGCCTCCCTGTCCATCACCAACTCGTGCAGTTTACTCAGACTCATGTCCATCCAGTCGGTGATGCCATCCAACCATCTCATCCCCTGTCGTCCCCTTCTCCTCCTGCCTTCAATCTTTCCCATCGACTCAATGGACATGAGTTTGAGCAAGCTCCGGGAGTTGGTGATGGACAGGGAGGCCTGGTGTGCTGCCGTCCGTGGGGTTGCAAAGAGTCGGACACGACTGAGCAACTGACCTGACTTGGCTTTCCTAGTGGCTCAGACTATAAAGAGTCCATGGGCAATGCAGGAGACTTGGGTTCGATCCCTAGGTCAGGAAGATCCCCTGGAGAAGAGGATGGCAACCTGCTCCAGTGTTCTTGCCTGGAGAATGAAGTGGGCAGAGGAGCTTGTTGGACCACAGCCCCTGGGGTCACACAGAGTCAGACACGACTGAGTCGCTGACGCTTTGGCTTCCCAGGTGGTGCCGTGAAAAAAAGCAACATCTACCTGCCAAGGCAGGGGCCGCACGAGACGCAGGTTCGATCCCTGGGTCGGGGAGATCCGCGGGAGGAGGAAACGGTGACTCACTCCAGTGCTCTTGCCTGGAGAATCCCCAGGGACAGGGGAGCCTGGCGGGCTCCAGTCCAGAGGGTCGCACAGGGTCGGGCACCCCTGAGCAGCCACACGACCTGAACAGCCTTGGAGGACAGGTCAGAGCAGGCAAGGGAGGCTCGGGTGGACGTCCCAGCACGGCCAGAGGGCAGGGCAGGGCGAGAGGAGGGTGGGCAGGTGGCCGCAAGGAGCAGGGCTTGTCGTCCCTTACCAGGAAGGGGACGGAAGGAAGGTGCCCGCGAGCGGGGCCAAACGACAGGAGTGGGTGACGGACCTCATCAGAGCATCCACGTGTGGGCAGCGGGGCCCGCAAGGAAGCCGAAGGCCCTCGGGGCTGGGGGCCCGGTGAAGCTCAGGGGCTGGGACGGCGGGTTCGGCTCCTGGGAGGTTGATTGTGTGTGTGTGCACGTGTGTGTGCTCAGATGTGTTCAGCTCTTCACGATCCCAAGGACTGTGTAGCCTGCAACAGGAGGCCAACTGGGCTCCTGCCCAAGTAGACCCCCTACCCCAGAGTCTGGGTTTTAGATTCTCATCACGAACACAAGGGTCAGACAGGCAAGGCCAGGGGGTTCCTGCCACTTGAAACACACACTCCCACCGGAGACACAGGGACACAACGGGCCAGGAGCCCTCTGCCCGGGGTCTCCCATCAGGGCCCACTGCGCTCACGCCTGGTCAGGGGGCAGGGAGAAAGGGGCCATCCGCGCATCCCTGCACTCAGCCATCTCTCATGGGGAGAGCTTGGCTCAAGCTGCTCCCGTGCCCAGGATACCGTCCTTTCCCTGTGGCAGCCTGACAGACTCTCACACATTCCACCAAGCCCTGCTTGACCACCCCCTCCTCTGGGAGCCCTCCCACATTGCTCCCGGTTCCAGGAGAGAATAAGGAGGAGCGGAACAAGCTGCTTCTTCCTCTGCCCCCTGCCTCCCGTGGGCACCGACCTTCTCCCTGCACACCCTTCACTGAGGGTCGGCTGCGAGCCTCCCCTTCCACCTGGTCCCTGCCTCAGAGCCAGCCGTGGCTCCTGACACGCGGTGGGGGCTCAGGCTTCATCAGCTTCCCTTGGCCTTTGCTTAGTGCCCTGATCCATCCCCGGAGGACACCGGGGACACCGCCTCGCACTTAAGCATCGCGTCTCGTTAGGCTCCTCTGGGCTGGGACCAGCTGTCAAATTTTCCGTGTTTTTCATGACTTTGATAGTTCTGAGGATGGGCCAGGGACTTTTGCAGGCTGAACTTCAGCTGGGGTTTGTCTGCGGTTTATCTCAGTCCCTTTGCTCTTAATTTTCAACAAACAAAATCCGCTGTGGGATTTGGTTCTGAGTTGGACACGACTGAGCGACTTCACTTTGACTTTTCACTTTCATGCATTGGAGAAGGAAATGGCAACCCACTCCAGTGTTCTTGCCTGGAGAATCCCAAGGACAGGGGAGCCTGGTGGGCTGCCGTCTATGAGATCGCACAGAGTCGGACACAACTGAAGCGACTTAGCAGCAGCAGCAGCAGCAGGCTGGACCCTGCCCTCTCCCAGCAGGTATTTTTAACTGAACCTCACCTGAGACCCATGGCTCAGATGGTAAAGCATCTGCCTGCAGTATGGGAGACCCAGGTTCCATCCCTGGGTTGGGAAGATCCCCTGGAGAAGGAAATGGCAACCCACTCCAGCACTCACGCCTGGAAAATTCCATGGATGGAGGAGCCTGGCGGGCTGCAGTCCATGGGGTCGCAAAGAGACGGACGTGACTGAGCGACTTCACTTTCCTTTCTTTCTTTCTCACCAGTAGTGCTGGAGGAAGAGACCAATGACTCCACAGAAAACGGGGCAGACTGGATGCAGACAGTTCCTACTTATCTGTGTCCTTAAAATAAATGAAACGAGGCTCAGTACCCCCAACCAGAAAGACAAAGGGGTCCCAAGGCATGCTCTGTCACCTTCTACCTCCTCCCTGAAGTCTGTTGGTACACCCTCGGTGGGCTGCGGGGAGGGCAGGGCCTTGCCATGCTGAGGGTGGGTTACCAGTCAACCAGCCAGCTCCTATAAAATCACAGTGCCCTTTGCCCAGAAGCCCCACCTGTGGGAACACTCTGCAGATGACTGTCTGCTTCTGAAAGGGCAAGGCTCCAAGGGAGCGGGGGCTCTGTAACAGTGACACCTTGGAAATGACTGGGTGCCACAAAATTCATGCTCCAGACTGGCCCGAGCAGCGTGAAGCCGGTGCCAGGGCGTCAGCAAGGGAAGGCCTCTGAGCCACACTAAGTGAGGAACGCAAGCAGCAGAGTGCTCTGGGCGCCGCCTTCTGTGTTCTGAAGGGGGGTGAGAATATTTTCATATTCCCTGCCTTTGTGAGAATAAACTGGAAGGATCAATACATCAGCGGCGTGGAGGGCTGAGCAGGGATGCCCCGGGAACTTTTCAGGGTGGTCCTGTGAAGGTCGCTCCCTGATGCCGCACGTTTTTCCAAAGTCTTTAAACTTTATAGCACAAAGCGAACCTTAATGAATGAAAATGAAACAGATTCAGGAT
Source organism: Oreotragus oreotragus (assembly GCA_006410675.1). NCBI lineage: Eukaryota > Metazoa > Chordata > Mammalia > Artiodactyla > Bovidae > Oreotragus > Oreotragus oreotragus. The sequence goes on from SJYX01018686.1 coordinate 60,591, forward strand.
GACTCGGGAATCCCAGGATGGAGGCCGAGTCCAACAAAGCTGTGAACTGTACTGTGAATGAAGGAAGTGCCTCAATGACCGGAGGGGAGAGGTGTCTGCCCCCCGAGCCCGGCGATCAGTGGAGGCTGAAGACTGAAGGCCTTTACTAAGGCCTCACCTCTGTGCCCTGGGCTCCAGCTGGTCACCAGGTTTTGCATGGGGCCTGGGTTTCAAAATCTTAATGCTTCTGTCCGTGTGTCCAGCATCTGAATGTCAACAGTTAAGTAAATGGTGGTCGGCGGTGACAGACGAGTTTCTCACTGTTGGAGCAGGAGTTACAGAAAACTCAGGCAAGGAAGCTGAAATGACCCATGGGGTGCCAGCTTAGAGATGGAGACACCAGTGCGAATGTGAATTTCACTGGACAGAGATACACGTGTTACACATAGAAATACTCATTAGATGTGTGTGTATGCACAGGTTGGAATACACATATATACAGGCAAACTTTCAGATATATGTGTATAGACAGGTTGCTAAGTCGCTTCAGTCGTATCTGACTCTGTGCGACCCCATAGATGGCAGCCCACCAGGCTCCCCCATCCCTGGGATTCTCCAGGCAAGAACACTGGAGCGGGTTGCCATTTCCTTCTCCAGTGCATTAAAGTGAAAAGTGAAAGTGAAGTCACTCAGTCGTGCCCGACTCTTAGCGACCCCATGGACTGCAGCCTACCAGATTCCTTCGTCTATGGGATCTTCCAGGCAAGAGTACTGGAGTGGGGTGCCAGTGCCTTCTCCGTATAGACAGGTTAGTACACACATACACACACCAACTTATAGCGGCTGGATGAATCACAAGCTGGAATCAAGATTGCTGGTAGAAATATCAATAACCTCAGCATGACATGCAGGTGATACCACTCTAATGGCAGAGAGTGAAGAGAAACTAAAGAGCCTCTTAATGAAAGTGAAACAGGAAAGTGAAAAAGTTGGCTTAAAGCTCAACATTCAAGAAACTAAGATCATGGCATCCGGTCCCATCACTTCATGGGAAATAGATGGAGAAAAAGTGGAAACAGTGACAGATTTTATGTTCTTGGGCTTCAAAATCACTGCAGATGGTGACTGTAGCCATGATATTAAAAGATGCTTGCTCCTTGGAAGAAAAGCTATGACCAACCTAGACAGCATATTAAAAAGCGGAGACATCANATCCGGTCCCATCACTTCATGGGAAATAGATGGAGAAAAAGTGGAAACAGTGACAGATTTTATGTTCTTGGGCTTCAAAATCACTGCAGATGGTGACTGTAGCCATGATATTAAAAGATGCTTGCTCCTTGGAAGAAAAGCTATGACCAACCTAGACAGCATATTAAAAAGCGGAGACATCAGTTTGCTGACAAGGTCCGTCTGGTCAAAGCTCTGGTTTTTCCAGTGGTCATGTACGGATGAGAGTTGGGCCATAAAGAAGCTGAGTGCCGAAGAATTGACGCTTTTGGACTGTGGTGTTGGAGAAGGCTCTTCAGAGGCCCTTGGACAGCAAGGAGATCAAACCAGTCCATCCTAAAGGAAACCAGTCCTGGATATTCTTTGGAAGGACTGATGCTGAAGCTGAAACTCCAACACTTTGGTCACTTGATGTGAAGAGCTGACTCACTGGGAAAGACCCTAATGCTGGGAAAGACTGAAGGCGGGAGGAGAAGGGGACGACAGAGGACGAGATGGTTGGACGGCATCACCTCTTCAATGGGCGTGAAACAGAGCAAACTCTGGGAGATGCTGAAGGACAAGGACAAGTCCATGGGGTTGCCAAGAGTCGGACACGACTGAGTGGCGGAACAGCAACTTGTACAGGCTAACTTACAGATGTGTGTGTTTACATGGATACGTGTACACATACTCGTGTGTCTCGCCATGGGTTTATATACACATGTATATCAGCTGAGAGGATCTAAAAGACACAAGTAGCAGCAAGCACACACAGAGAGCAGATAAAACACCTTGGCTCCTAAAGCCACGCTCCAGTAAAGAGAATCTTTGGAGAAATGGCTGATTCTAGGACTGGGTCGGGACAGACACTTGATAAGCCTGGCTTGTTGTGACAGAAACGTATCTGAGGTTATTGATGTTTCTCCCAGCAATCTTGACTTCAGCTTGATCTTCATTCAGCCCCGCATTTTCCGTGATATACTCTACATATAAGTTAAATAAATAGGGTAACAGTGTACAGTCTTGTCATACTCTTGTCTTGATTTCGAACCAGTGGGTTGTTCCATGTAAGGTTCTAACTGTTGCCTCTTCATCCACAAAGAGGTTTCTCAGGAGATATGTAAGGTGGTCTGGTATTCCCATCTGTTGAAGAATTTTCCAGTTCGTTGTGATCCACACAAAGGCTTTTGCATAGTCAATGAAGCATAGGTAGATTTTTTTTTTTTGAATTCCCTTGTTTCTCTATGATCCAAAAAATGTTGGCAATTTGATCTCTGGTTCCTCTGCCTTTTCTAAATCCAGCTTGNATATTTAGGACTGATTTCCTTTAGGATGGACTGGTTGGATCTCCTTGCAGTCCAAGGGACTCTCAAGAGTCTTCTCCAACACCACAGTTCAAAAGCATCAATTCTTCAGTGTTCAGCTTCCTTTATAGTCCATCTCTCACATCCATACATAATGACTGGAAAAACCATAGTCTTCACTAGACGGACCTTTGTTGGCAAAGTAATGTCTCTGCTTTTTAATAATAAATAAAAGAAAGATTCTGGTTCCTTGATGACACTGTCCACATTTCAAGAGCTCAGGGGCGCATGTGGCTGGTGGCCACTGTGGGACTCTGTAGACAGCAGGCACGCTCTTTGCTGCAGAAGTTTCTAGGAGCTGGTACTGCCCAGGGGGCTGACAGCCAGGGCGTACCATAAGCCAGACCTGGTTGTAGGGGACCCTCTGGCTTCTGTGGACCAGAGGACCATCTGGAGCGAGGGCCAGGGCCCAGATACTGCCCCAGCAGACCGAAGGGTGGGTGTGCGTGCCGGGTTCAGCCTGGCTTTGCAGGTGGATCAGTGGGGCTGGCTGCTGGGCCCACATGGAGGGTGAGGGAGGCAGGTGTCGCTGGTCTGAGCAGGGCTGAGGCTGCGGCCCTTCTGGAGCTGGTGAAGCAAGGACGAGTTGGGGGTCAGAGTGTGCTGGCAGGGTGTTTCCCGGAGGTCAGTTGCCCCGCTGGAGCTTGGGCAGGGGAGAGACCGGGGCTGGAGGTCACGGTGACTTGGGGGCCATTTGCTGAAGGCCAGACAGATGCTGTCCTGCCCTGGGGTGATGACACAGTCCACTTCCTCCTGTCTGTGTACATCGTGGGCAGCACGTGACTCATTTACAAGGAAAGGAACTGGCCTCAGGGGAGACAGGCCGCCTGCGAAGTTTTCCCAGGCGGTACACGTGGGGTGTGAACCCGGCCCCCAGGTTTGCAGCCCAGGGGGCTGGCGGGGGCGGGGGAGCACTCCATGGCACCCCGCCCACCTTGATCTGCCCCGCACTTCCAGACCTGACCTTGCAGCTGCTGGCGGTGCGGCGGAAGAGCGGGCTGCCCGACCCCAACCTGCAGCAGGCCCTGCGGGGCCGGCTCCGCCTGCTCGAGAATGAGAGCTGCGAGGTGGCCCGCGCCCTCGGGGTGAGTCTGGCTCCTGGGGGTCCTGGGTGAGTGAGGGGGCGAGAGCCACACGTGCGAATGGGGCAGAGGAGGATGGCTCGGAGAAGAAGGCAGTGGGCCTAGGAGGAGGTCTGGAGACTTCGGACTGAGAGGCCTGTTCACTCTCACGTGGTGCTCGGGACACAGGACGAAGACAAGCCCTTCAAAGCGGCAGAGGGTGGCCATGCAGGTGGCTGGACACAGGGGCAGCACCTGCGGGGCCCCCCAGCCCCGGTTTCTGCACGCGCGCAGTGACTCCAGAGGCCCAGGGGCCCAGGCTGGGAGGCTGGACCCGGGCTGGCGTCCTGCATCCGCCTGGACTTGCCCAGGAGGAGCCTGGCTCAGCCTCAGCTTCTCTGGGACTCAGTTTCCTGGCCAAGTCTGACCGTGCACTCAGCCCAGCCTGGCCTTGGCCAACACCCCCCTGGACTCTGTGAATCCAACCTCCTCAGCCACTTACTGGGATGCTTAGAACTGTGACCCCACGGAGCTGCCGTGAGGGTCAGCGGACTGCAAGCACGGTGCTCGACTGCGGGGGGTGGGGAGTGATGCCCCTGGGATGCCAGGGCTGGGTGGCTGGTTAAGGGTGGGGCCTCATTTCTGAATCCCAGTAGAGACGAGAATAGCACCCCCTCTCCTCTGGGCGCCTTTCTGCGGCTGTTGAGGGTCTTCACTGGGTACGCAGGCTTCTCTAGCTGTGTTTCTGTACCCACAGCTGGCAGGCTTTGTTACCCTGCGGCATGTGCGATCTTGGTTCCTCAGCCAGGAATCGAACCCACGCTCCCCGATTCTTAACCACTGGACCCCCCCAGAAGAGTCCTGGCTGGTGCTACTTTGAAGGCCCCAGCACCACCAGGAGGGTTCATGGGACAGTTGTCAGGAGAGGGGACGCTGGGCTTAGGATTGGAGTCGGAGTTGCTGCTGCGGGAGGGGACGGGAGGCGAGGCTGGGGCTGTGCAGAGCTGAGTGGGGGAGAGCCTGGTGTCGCTGGTGTGCAGGGCGTGAGGCAAGCCCTTGAGTCACGGAGGGGGCATGGAGGCCACCAGCTCTGGGAAGGCTCGGGATGGCACTGGGGAGCCAGAGCTGGTCTGAGAGGCGCAGCTTGGCTGTAGAGGAATCAGCTGTGCCTCCCCACCCCTGCCTAGGTCACTCCCGTGAAACGTTCCTCTGGGGGGCAGACCCCAAGCCCTGGGGCCGTTTCTCACGGCTGTTTCTCCCCTGGAAGGAGCTGTCGGCCAGGCTGCTGTCCATCCACAGCGACCAGGACCGGATTGTGGTGGCGTTTAAGACGTTTGAAGAAATCTGGAAGTTTTCCACCTACCATGGTCTCGGTAAAGCAGTGGCCCTCCCGGAAAGGGTTCTGGGGACCCCCGGCCTGCACTAAGCCCTCTATATTCCCAGTCGGGGCTCAAGAGTAGGTGCGTTCGGGACAGCTCTCCACGGGTCACCTGTCCTTGGTGAGGATCGATGTGATGGGCAGGCCCGAGCAGCCGAGCTCTCCCTCGCTGAGCACAGAGGAAAGCCGCGCCAGCCTCAGCCCGTGTGCCTCTTTCCAAAACTTCTCCTGTTCAAAGCAAGGCTTTGACTGGCTAGGCGCCTCTCCGTGGGAGCCTTGCTGCCCCATCCCCGCTGAGGGCTGAGAACCAGAGCAGGGCTGTGCCCACCCCGCCGTGTCCTGGCCTCCCTGAACACTCTTGTCCCAAGTCACAGAGGAGGAGACTGACGGTCCTAGAGGACGTAACGAGTCCAGAGAAGTTGTCCACGGTCAGGGCCAGTCCTCTCACGGCCTGGAGGGTCGGCCCCGAGGCCCGGCTCAGGTAGTGGACAGTACCGTGAGTCCCCGTGGGCAGAGTGGGCTGGCCCCAGGCCCTGCTCAGTACAGGGCTCAGCCAGCCCTGGACCGGGAGGGCCTCTCTCCACACACCCAGAGCCCGCTGGCGACCAGGGCTGTCTGCTCCCCTAGGCTTCATTCCTCACTGCCTGGAGAACCTGCTCATGGACCAGGCCTTCTGGCTGCTTGAGCCCGACGAGGACCAGGAGACGGCCGTCCAGGTCCAGGTGGATGCGGACGCCTTGAGGCTGGCGTACGAGAGCCTCCTCGTCCAGGAAGGTGAGCGACGTGACGTCAGCGGCTCCCCGCTGGCCTGGGAGGGCCCGGGGCCCGGCAGCAGGAGGGCCCTGGAGGAGCGGACACTGAAAGCCCCCAAAGAAACAACAGAAAAGGGGCTTTTGCCAGCGACCCCCGAGTTCCTGGCCTGGCTGTTGCTCTGAGTACTCCGGGGGTCTCACAGTCCAGGTCCAAGGCTGCCACGAGCAGGGCGTTAGCAGTCAGTCCTTCCCGGCTACAGAGAGGACAGGAGGAGGCCAGCTGCAGCCAGACTTGCTGGGGGGTGACGGGAGGCGGGGAGAATCCAAGCTGAGGGGTCCTCGGGCTCACGCACCTGGCCCCCTCACAGCCCAGTCGAGTCCCAGAGAAGCTGAGGCTGAGCCAGGCTCTTCCTGAGCAAGTCCAGGCGGATGCGGGGTGCCAGCCCGGGTCCAGCCTCCTGGCCCTGGTCCCTGGGCCTCTGGAGTCACTGCATGGGTGCAGAAAATGGGGCTGGGGGGCCCAGCAGGTGCTGCCCCTGTGTCCAACCGCCTGCATGACTGCTCTCTGCTGCTTTGAAGGGCCTTTCTTCGTCCTGTGTCCCGACCACCACGTGAGAGTGAGGAATGGCCCCCAGCCCCTCAGGCGGCCTCCGAGGGGTCCTCAGGCAGACGCGGCCATTGCGCTGGGCTCTTCAGCCCCGAGCCCCGGCACGTCCTCGGAGGAGGAGGGGGCAGCAGCGGCCACTCCGGAGCCGTTGATTCCATTCCATCAGTAGGTACCGACCTTTGTTTCTCTGCCTCCTGTGGGTCCCGCGTGCTGGCAGGCTTCGTGGAAACTGCCCCAGGCCGGTGTCAATCGTCAGCCAAGGCGGGTGGATGAGGACCTGTGTGAGCCCCAGGCATCGGCCAAGGCGGGTGGGTGAGGACCTGTGTGAGCCTCAGGCATCGGCCAAGGTGGGTGGGTGAGGACCTGTGTGAGCCCCAGGCAGACACGGCCTCCATGTTCCACCGTTTTCAGTGTGTGGCCTCGGGGCGGTCACCTGCACAGCAGGACAGTGACACCTCCCCAGCAAGACTGCTCTGGATTGAGACGGCCAGGGGTGTGCAGCCTGGGGTTCTGGCTTCATGTTCTGGCTCATTCCAGAAAGCTTTTGAGGGAGCCACATAGCCTGTGCCCATAGTAAGGGAGCATGCAGAGGTCTATGCAAATAAGAACAAAGAAGGGAAAGCCCGGGGAAGGAGGGGGCAGGCAGCATACGGGCTCTTGTCCATGTGCTGAAGTGGGCGTCGACTTGGCTTGAGCTTCCTGGCAGCCAAAGTGAGGAGAGAAACTAGATCTCCTTGTTTTCAGTGAAATAGTCCGTGGATGATGGAGGGAGATTTTCAAGGATATCAGCCTGTGGGAGGGCAGGAGGCACCTGGGCAGAGGGCATGTGGCAGCCTGGGCCTGTAGGCCACACACTGTGTGTGTGTGTGTGGGGGGGGGGGGGGGGTATGTGTGGGGGTGTGGTTGTATGTGTGTGTGCTGTGTGGGTGGATGGGTGTGTGTGTGGGGGGGGTGTGGGTGTGTGTG
>SJYX01018686.1:67929-108673 GCA_006410675.1 Oreotragus oreotragus
TGTGTGTGTGTGTGTGGGGGGGGGGTGGGTGTATGTGTGTGGGTGTGGGTGTATGTGTGTGTGCTGTGTGGGTGGATGGGTGTGTGTGTGGGGGGGGTGTGGGTGTGTGTGGGTGTGTGTGAGTGTGTGGTGTCTGTGTGTATGTGTTTGGTGAGTGTGTGTGTGCTGTGTGTTGGTGTGCAGGTGTGTGTGTGTGTGAGGTGGTGAGTGTGTGTATATGTGTGTGTGGTATGTGGGTATGTATGTGTGTGGATGTGTGTGGGTGGGTGGTGTGTGTGTGGGTGGATGTGTGAGGGGTGTGTGTGTGTATGTGTGTGTGTGTTTGGTGTGTGTGTGTATGTGTATGTAGTGTGTGGGGGGGTGGGTGTGTGAGGTGGTGTGTGTGTGTATGTGTGTGTGTGTGTGTGTTTGGTGTGTGTGTGTGTATGTGTATGTAGTGTGTGTGTGGGTGGGTTTGTGAGGTGGTGTGTGTATGTATGTGTGGGTATGTCTGTGTGTGTGTGTTTGGTGTGTGTGTGTGTGTGTATGTGGTGTGTGTGTGGGTGGGTGTGTGAGGTGGTGTATGTATGTATGTGTGGGTATGTGTGTGTGTGTTTGGTGTGTGTGTGTGTATGTGGTGTGTGTGTTTGGTGAGTGTGTGTGTGTGTTTGGTGTGTGTGTGGTGTGCAGGTATGTGTGTGTGTTTGGTGTGTGTGTGTGAGTGGGTGTGTCAGGTGGTGTGTGTGTGGTATGTGGGTATGTATGTGTGTGGGTGTGTGTGGGTGGGTGGTATGTGTGTGTGTTTGGTGAGTGTGTGTGTGGGTGTGTGGGGTGGTGTGTGTGTTGGGGGGGTGGTGTGTGTGTGTGTGTGAGGTGGTGTGTGTGTGTATGTGTGGGTATGTGTGTGTGTGTGTGTATGTGTATGTGGTATGTGTGTGTGTGTGTTTGGTGAGTGTGTGTATGTGGGTGTGGGTGTGTGTGGTGTGCAGGTATGTGTGTGTGTTTGGTGAGTGTGTGTGTGTGTGTGTGTGTGTGTGAGATGGTGTGTGTGTGGTGTGTGTGGGTGTGTGTGTGTGTGTGTGGGTGTGAGATGGTGTGTGTGTGGTGTGTGTGGGTGTTTGTGTGTGTGTGTGGGTGTGTGTGTGGGGTGGCTGTGTGTGTGTTGGGGGCGGTGTCTGTGCAGTAGGAGCAACTGGTGGACTTTGCTCAGGCCCCTGTGGCTGTGACCTGTGCGGTCTGCACATGGTTCTAACCTGCCCCGGATCTGAAATCCCCTCTCATCCCGCTCCAGGTGGGCTCTCAGGGTCCCCAAGGACTCCATCAACGACCCCCTGGGTGGACCCGTGGCTCCGGACGTCCAGCTGATGGGTAAGTGCTTTCGCTGGTCCTCCTCACCTGGGGAAGAGGGGGCTGAGGTGGGCGGGCACCTGCATTCCAGAAGCTTCTGGCTCCCCTCAGTCCTCCCAAGCCAGAAAAGGTAGCTCGGATCCTCTCCAGTTCCTAAGACGATAAGGAGGCTCAGAGAGGTCCACTGGCTGGCCCAGACTCACACAGCGCCCAGGGAGGCCAGGCCAGGGTCCCCGGTTGCTTTGCCTCTACTGAGTAATGCCCCGTCCCACCAGCACCCCCGAGGCCTCTGCTCTCTTGCCAGTGCCGCAGCAGAGCCCTCGGAGGACCCTCAGACCATGGGAGCGGGGAGGGCAGGGGTCTTCTTCTTCTGGCCCCTTTCTGTGGTAGTCATTCAATCATGTCTGACTCTTTGAGACCCCATGAACTGCAGTCCACCAGTCCCCTCTGTCCATGGGATTCTCCAGGCAAGAATACTGGAGTGGGTAGCCGTGCCCTCCTCCAGGGGATCTTCCCAACACAGGGATCGAACCTGGGTCTCCGGCATTGCAGGCGGATTCTTTACCGTCTGAGCCACCATCAGGTCCAGTGCATTTGATCTGACCCAGACTGACTGGTGTCTGCATGGCCTGTGGACCTGTTAAGTGAACATTTTCAGCTGGGTTTGCCCCGAGTGGGCCCTGGGCCAAGCTGATCAACGTCTCCAGGCCTCATGCTCAGGGTGAGGTCAAGGCACCACCTCCCAGGACCGCGTGGACACCCAGCCCTGCAGTCTCACGACCCTGGCCAGGTGCCCGGTCAGTCCTCAGAAGAGCCGCAAGCTCCCTGGCCAGGGACACCAACAGTGTGCTCAAGGGCCGCCTGTTGGCCCACCCAGGCCCCTCCCGGTCCTGTCTCCCCGCACTGACCATGTGTGGCCTCCTTCCCGCAGCCACAGGCCCAGCCTTGGCCATAGCGGACTGCGAGGGCTCAGGGCCCGAAGAGATGACCTTCCGCAGCGGCGACCGCATTGAGATCCTGGGCGCTCAGGTGCCCGGCCTGCCCTGGTGCCTGGGCCGGCACATGGCCTCGGGCCAGGTTGGGTTTGTGCGGACGAGCCTCATCAGTGTGCAGGGCCAGGCGTCTGAGTGAGTGGCTGAGGCCGTGCCCCTTCCTCCTCCTCATCACCCTCGCCTCTGTCCCCGGGGCCTGACTTCCGCTTCCTGTCTGGACCCTCTCCTGCCCTTCCCCCAAGGGTGGCCGGGGCTGCCCCTGAGACACACAGGTGTCCACGTGCACGGGTGTCCCGGGGCTGCGGGGCCAGTGGCACAAAGTTGAGGGCTTGAAACAACGGACTGGAGGCCAGACGTGAAAATCACAGTGCTGGCAGCGTTCCTGCCCCTTGGGGCCCAGGGGGGACCCTCCCCGCCTCTCCCGCCTCCTGCGGCTCCAGGCGGCCCTGGGCCTGTGGCCGCATCACCCTCCTCTGCCTCTCTATCTTCGTGCTTGGGTCCTGTCTCCTGTTTCTCATAAGGATAACCCAGGATCATCTCTTCACACCAGCATCCTTGACTGGATCCCATCTAAAAAGGTCTTATTTCCAAATAAAGTTACCTTCTGAGGGTCCAGATAGACATGGATTTGGGGGGAGGGGACACTATTCAACCCAGTCCACCCTCCACTCCCCTTCATAAAGCCCTTTGAAGCTCTGGATCTGACCTTCAAGGCCCCCTGAGACCCAGGCCTTGCTGGCCCGCATTTCAGGGGCCACGGCTCTGACCATCCACTGGCCCTTAGTCTTGTCTGCCATCCCTGGGGGGTGGGCGGGGGGCGGCACCCTTCCTGGCTGTGCTTCCTTCCTCATGCAAGCCTCCCCACCCCATCTGGGGAATTCTGAGCCAAGCCCATCCAGTCACCTCCAGGTCCCCACCACCTGGCCCTAGGCAGCACAGAGGAGGAGGGAGGTGACTTTTAGAGAGTGGTCAGCAGCATAGGTGTGTTCTTGGCCTTTTGTTAAGACATCAGTTCCCAGGAGTCAGTGTGTAGAAAAGACTTGTTGGACCAGAAGCTGCGCCTGGGTCCACCAGGAGATGTTTGTCCCTAGCGCCCCATTAGCCCTGATATCCTGTTTCACTCTCGTCTGGCACCTCGGGCAAACCTGAGCCTCCAAGACCAAGTCTCGGTCGCCACTCTGCCATCACGACATGTCCTACCAGTCGCTCTGTTCTCTATCTCAAGGGTCTGTCTGCTCCAGAGTCTCTTCTGCCCGCTCATCAGAAGTAGGCTGAAGCTGGGCTGGGCTCCGATGCTCACGATAGAAACCAGACCTTAGTTCCCCAAAGCATGATGCCCCCAAGGCTTCATCTCAAACTTCACCAGCGCCGATGGGCTTTCCACGTGCCCTGGTTGGTGGAACTCCCAGCACAAGACGGTTGCCACCGTCCCTGGGGAGACCGCAACTTCTCAACAGACAGCCGGGCCCCATGTGACTTAGACACGTCCCGAGCTTGCCAAGGGTCTCACTGCAATTGCTGTGGGTCTGAGCTAGTCTGTTGCCCTCCCTTAACCCAGAAGGGTGACGGGGCCCAGTGCCATTGATCCCCAACAACCCCTCTCGTTTACTCAGCAAGTACTCTCTAAGCGTCTTTCCTGTGCCACATCTGGGCCTTTTACCTTCTGTTTAATGAACATCCTGGTGGCTATTCTTTATTTATTTTATTTTGTCATAATTTCAGGCTTAAGGAAAAGTTGCAAAAAGAGTGTAAAATCCCTCTGCGTCCTTCACCCAGTTTGCCCAAATGTTAACACGTTATGACGCCTACTTTCTCCTGTTTGTTTTTCACCTCATTTTTTTTTCTTCTAAATTCTTTGGGAGTCAGTTGCAAACACAATGTTCCTTTACCCCTAAATAATGCAGTGTGTTTCCTGAAACCAGGACATCGCTTGCATGACCACAGCACAACTGTCAAAATCAGGAAACTAACACTGATAGAACTGTTTTCTGCAGATCTTAGATCCTACTAATTTTCCCAGCGATCCCCGCTTTAGCCAAAGAAAATTCCAGACCCTTTATTATCATTGTCTGTCCTTGAGTTTCATCTCTTTGATCTGAGACAGTTCCTTGGCCTCTTTGTCCTTTAGGACACTGACTTCTTTGAGGAATACAGGCTTACTACGTCCAACGTGTCACAATCTACCCTAAGGGTTTCTTTAACTTCTCATAATAGCTCCCTCTTAAGTTTCGAAGTACACTTGAGAGTTTCCTATTTTGCTGTTAATTTAGTTCTGTAAGCAGAAGCTACCTCCCCCCACTCCCTCCCTCCCTTTGTTCCTTCCTGTTTTTCCTCTGCCTGACTTTTCTGAGTACACGTGTGCTCTGTGCCCCTGTCGTGAAAGGAGTTCTGAGAGATTGCAGCGTGGAGGGGTTGAGTCTGCCTGCAGCTGTCATGGCCTGTCTCACAGGGGAAGGGGCATTTAAGGTGGGGTTTTGAAGGCTGCTCAGGAGCACCTCTTCCGGAAGCTGTGATCAGCTGCATCTGTCACAGCCTCTCCTGCTCCTGGGGGTCTGCCTCTGGCCCGATCAAGCATCCTTGAGGGCGGGATCTATTTTGTTTTTATCTTCATGTCTTCATCACTGGGCAGGGATTGTCTGCCAAGTGAGGGAGGGAAAAGGGACTTCATATGAAATGTGTACTTGGAAATGTGCGATCTAACATGCACTTTATTTTTTCCAGCTTGGAAAATGTGATTTTTCTCAGTGAAGAAGAAAGGTCTTTCTTTAGCCGTGAAGGATTCTTTTCTGAGGAGGAGGCCAGGCAGCTGCTGAGAAGGACGTCCAGCACGAATGTCTGCACTGTGTACAGCCTGGGTAGGTGGGGAGGGGGGGCATGGGGGTGCTCCTCCCACCCCTCAGGATGGCCCCGGGGACCTCTCAGGAACTGCACCTGGCTGCACCTTGTCTGTTTAATCACTCAGTCGTGTCTGACTCTTTGGGACCCTATGGACTGCAGCCCGCCAGCCCCTCTGTCCATGGGATTCTCCAGACAAGAACACTGGAGGGTTGCCACACCCTCCTCCAGGGGATCTTCCCGACCTGGGCATGGAACTTGGGTCTCTCACACTGCAGGCAGATTCTTTACCACCTGAGCCACAGGGAAGTACCCTACAGCCTGTGATTTAGAACAGTGTTCTTAGGGCAGATTCCCAGAAAGGCCATGAAGGGTGCAGAGCTTGCCCCTGGCTGACACCCCTCAGCCCTGTTCCGGCCGCACTGCTCTGTGAGACTGGACTGTGCATTCTGCAGAGTGCGGGACAGCTCCAGCTTCCTCCACTGTTCGCGGCGGCAGCCCCACCCCGCTGCTCTTGAGGAAACTCCCACCTCCTCCATCATTCACAGTATTGAGTGCCAGCCCCTGGGCACTTACAGGTGGTCAGACAGATGCTGGCACTGCCTGCAGGGCAGGTAGGGGGTGACAGGAGAGACAAAGAGAAGGAGCAGGATAAGGGGCTGGGAGATGCAGGAAAGCGGGGCCTGAGCCTCCCTGCTGCCCGGGGACGGGTCTCAGCTCAGCCGCTTGTCCACTGACTGCACCAGCCTGAGGTCGCCTGCCCCGCTGGGGCTGGGGAAGCAAGGGGGCCTAGGACTGTGGTACGAACAGCAGAGAGAGGAGGCGAGTCGGCAGCCACAGCTGGAGGTCACGGGCAGAGGGGACGGTGTGGGACAGGCCTACCTGCCACTCCCCGGGCCCTGGGGATGCAGCGTTTCAGCTCATCTGTTCCTCCTGCAGGAGGGAAATAAATGCACATGTTTGGACACATCCCCACAGATATGTACACAAGCGCATGCATACTCACATGAGTACACACAGACACACCCAAACACACACCTACACACGTGTATGTGTCCATGTGTAAACGCTCATGTGAACACACGTGCACTCACACATGTACCTACACACCCACACTTGTGTGCACACACATGTACACACATGTACACACACGTGAGCATATGTTCATGCGTGTCTTTCCTGCTTGCCTCCTGACACGCATTATAAGAACCTTCTCACCAATGTTAGGTTTAACCTAATGGATTTCTCTGCCTTTGTTGCTGTTCAGTTGCTGAGTCGTGTCTGACTCTTTGCGACCCCGTGGGCTGCAGCACGCCAGGCTGAGTTTGCACAAACCCATGTCCATTGAGTCGGTGATGGCATCCACCCATCTCATCTTCTGTCGTCCCCTTCTCCTCCTGCCCTCAATCTTTCCAGCATCAGTATCTTTTCCAATGAGTCAGCTCTTCACATCAAGTGGCCAAAGTATTGGAGTTTCAGCTTCAGCATCAGTCCNTTGAGTCGGTGATGGCATCCACCCATCTCATCTTCTGTCGTCCCCTTCTCCTCCTGCCCTCAATCTTTCCAGCATCAGTATCTTTTCCAATGAGTCAGCTCTTCACATCAAGTGGCCAAAGTATTGGAGTTTCAGCTTCAGCATCAGTCCTTCCAATGAATAGTCAGGGTTGATTTGCTTTAGGATGGACTAGCTAGATCTCCTTGCAGTCCAAGGGCCTCTCAAGAGTCTTCTCCAGCACCACAGGTCAAAAGCATCAATTCTCTGGCACTCAGCCTTCTTTATGGTCCAGCTCTCACATGCGTACATGGCTCCTGGAAAAACCATGGCTTTGCCTAAATTGATCTTTGTCAGCAGACTAATGTCTCTGCTTTTTAACATGCTGTCTAGGTTGGTCATAGCTTTTCTTCCGAGGAGCAAGCGTCTTTTAATTTCGTGGCTACAGTCACCATCTGCAGTGATTCTGGAGCCCAAGAGAATAAAGTCTGTCACTGTTTCCGATTTTTCCCGTTCTATTTGCCACGAAGTATTTGGACTGGAGGCTATGATCTTCATTTTTTGAATGCTGAGTTCTAAGCCAGCGTTTTCACTCTCCTCTTTCACCCTCATCAAGAGGCTCTTTAGTTCCTCTTCGCTTTCTGCCATTGGAGTGNGAGAATAAAGTCTGTCACTGTTTCCGATTTTTCCCGTTCTATTTGCCACGAAGTATTTGGACTGGAGGCTATGATCTTCATTTTTTGAATGCTGAGTTCTAAGCCAGCGTTTTCACTCTCCTCTTTCACCCTCATCAAGAGGCTCTTTAGTTCCTCTTCGCTTTCTGCCATTGGAGTGGCGCTATCCGTGTTACCTGAGGTTGCTGACATTTCCGGCCATCTTGATTCCAGCTTGTGAGTCACCCAGCCCAGCGTTTCGCACGACTCACTCTGAGAACTGAGGCCTCGGCGGATCAGCCCTCAGCCGGCCTGGCCCTCGGTTTCCTCCCTGCTTAGGGAGCCGTGGGCGGCCTCGCTTGCTGCGGTGGGGCCCTCTCCGCTGGATGCCGCGCGGCTGACCCCCGTCTTTGTGCAGCGCTTTCCCTCACTTGGCCTCCACAGCAGCCAGGAGGTGGGGGCTGAGCGGGGGGGAGCGCCGCTGGTAGGGTGAGGGGGTGCAAGTCCAGCTCTGCCGCCCCGCCCCGGGGCGAGCCGGCGGCTTCGGGGGAGCGCGTCCCCTACTCCCAGAGAGTGGACAGCAGGAGGAGGCCGCCTCTTGGCAGGGGTGGAGCCCTGCAGGGGCAGGGGGTGCGTCCTGGAAGACGCGGCTTCTTGGCCTCAGGCCGGACCGTGTCCCCGCTCAGCGCTGGTGTCGGGGTGTTACCATCCTAGAGCTGCCCCCCGACTCGGCCCCAACCCAGAGGGCGCCGGTCCCAGGGTGATGCCGGCCTTCTCTCTGATTTTTCAGACACGTCAGAAGAAGCTGAGATGCAGCAGCAGCAAAAGGAACAGGGTATGTCCTTCCCACGTGGCCTGGGAGCCCTTGGGGCGTGGGGCTGGACCTCGGAGCTCACTCTGTGGGGAAGGGCTGGTGACATGCAGTCTGGCCTTGGAGGGAGGTTGGGTGAAGTGGAGGTGAGGCCCGCCCCCCGCACTGTCCCCAGTGTAGGTGGGGTGATCGCTCCACTGCCTGGCCCATAGCCTGGCCCCCTGCGCTGTCCCCAGCAAAGAAGCACATTCCCGCCATTGCCTGAAAGTGAAAAAGTCGCTCAGCCATGTCTGGCTTTTTGCGACCCCATGGACTATAGAGTCCATGGGATTCTCCAGACCAGATTACTGGAGTGGAGAACCTTTCCCTTCTCCAGGGGATCTTCCCAACCCAGGGATGGAACCCAGGTCTCCCACATCGCAAGCAGATTCTTTACTAGCTCGGCCACCGGGGAAGCCCTAGAATATGGAGGAGCGGGTAGCCTCTCCTTCCTCCAGGGGATCTTCTGAGCCCAGGAATCGAGCCCAGGCCCCCCGCACTGCAGGTGGATTCTGAGCCACAGGGACGAGCTTATGCGTGACTCTGGGTTTCTTTCTCTCTCTCTTTTTGGCTGCACCAGGTTTTAGCTGCGGCTTGCAAACTCTTAGTTGGGCCATGTGGGAGCTCCTTCCCTGACCAGGGAGGGAACCCAGGCCCCCTGTATTTGGAATGGCGAGACTTAGCCACTGGACCACCAGGAAGTCCCTGGTTTTCTTTCATTTAACCCAAAGCAGCTGACTTTCCCCATGTGCTGCTTGGAGGAGTGCAGTGGATGGAGAGGGCGTTACTGTGGAGCCTTACGTTGGAAAAGTCCCTGGAGGACCTGCTCTTTCCCATGCCTGCATCTCCACCACAGCAGAGGGTCTGCTTCAGGGACAGGCTAAGGACGCACGAGCCGAGGACCTTTTGAGATTTCCTGGGAATGGGAAACACAGAAGGGCCCTTTGAAGGAGGGCTGGAAGCAGCCCCTGGGTCCCAGGGCTCCCCTGGGGCCCTCCCCGCTCCCCGGATTTCTGCAGGCTGCCTTCGGGAGGACCTCAGCTGTCAGGGCAGGGTAACGGGGATAATGCAGGAAGACGCCCTGGGGAGACCGCGCGCCTCCGCTGGCCACGGGCGTTTTTTAGCCAATCAAGTACACGGTCGAGTTGTACATTTGCTGCTCAACCGTATCTAATTTTTTTTTTAATCCCTAGCCTTTACAGACTAGTAGCTTTGAACACACTTTTTACAGGCGAACTCGGAACAGAAGAGCCTTTACCTCCCGCTTCTTTGCTTCCAGGTCCCCCTTCAAAGCCTGTTCTTTCCCGGCAGGAAACGCAGCTTGTTTGCTCCTCAAGGCTGGACATGCCTCTGGGTGCTGAGTCCACCCAAGGCCAACAGGCCCTCAGCGGGCAGGGCGGGCGTGGCAGCGCCTGTCCCCAGACTCTTCAGCAGTCGCTTTTAACCCTTTAGTAACTAGATTCCCAAACCAGCCCAGACGAGCGGGACCCCGGGGTCTGGGAGCCGTTCCCCATGTTTCCCATCAGAGGGGCCCCCGTGCTAGGGCCGGGCAGGTGGATGCAGACTCCACTGTCGGTTCTGAGGGCGCTCTGGAGCTCACGCTGGTCAGTAGCTCTGGTTGGCTATAGCTTGATGTCTTGGAGGTTCCTGCACATGGCCGAGAGGACTACGGTGAGGCACGTTAGTTGGTAGAAGCTCGGCTAACCTCCTCCATGTCCTCCCGGAAAGTCACCCCTACAGCCCTGCAGTGTGCCCAGCAGTTCACGGCAACCTCAGATGCCCAGGGCAGCCTTATGGGGGAGGCGATAGGGACGTTGCAGCCAGGGGAGGGATGCCCCCGGGCCTGCCTGGACTCAGATCCCACTCTCACCCATCTGGGCATTTTGGTCATTTGCAGAAATGTCCCCGCCTTGCCTGAACCCAGAGCCACAGGAGATCCTGCAGATGGTGAAGAATGTTCTAGAACAATGCAAATCCTGCCAGGGCTGCCCCGAGGAACCAGGGTCCCCCGGTGTCCACAGAGTGTCCAGTGGTGCAGGCCTGCCGGACACCAAGGAGCCCTCTTTCTGCCTGGATGGAGGAGATGACTGGGCCGGCCCGGAGGCCCTGGGCTCGCAGCTGCTCTTCCTGGACACACCCGGGTTCCAGGCCGGTTTCCAGGGCCTGTATGACCTCTCCCCGCCTGCACTGAGCGGCGTGTTCGGCAGTTTCACCAACGAGGAGGAGCTGGTCAGGCAGCTGGCCGAGGCCCGCGGGGTGGCCAAAAAAGCCGGGCTGCCCATGGCCCTGGCCAGGCTCTGCTTCCTGCTGGGGCGGCTGTGCGTGCGGCAGCTGAAGCTGTCCCAGGCCCGCGTGTACTTCGAGGAAGCCCTGGGGGTGCTCGGGGGCTGCTTTGGGGACCTCGTCCTGGTGGCGGCCGTGTATACCAGCCTGGCCTCAGTCCACCTGCGGCAGAAGCGCAAGGAGAAGTGCGCACAGGTGGTGCCCAAGGCCTTGGCCCTGCTCCTGGGGATGCCCGGCCACGTCGGCAGCTCCGAGGCCGACTCCGGCCTCCTGACCCTGGCCCTGTGGAGGGCCATTGGCGGCCGCAGCCCGCAGGCCGAGGCCCGGGCCTGCTTCTTGCTGGCCAAGCACCACATCCGCCTCAAGCAGCCGGAGGAGGCCCTGCCCTTCCTGGAGAGGCTGCTGCTGCTGCTCCCTGGGGCGGCGGGGACCCCGGGCGCCTCCTGGCCCATGGACTGCTACCTGCTGCTGGCGGGCATCTACAGCCAAAGGTGCCTGCCGCACCTGGCACTGAGCTGCATCAGGGTCGCCTCGCTGCGGGCACAGGGTTCGCTGCACAGCACACTCCGGAGTGCGGCCCTGGTCCTGCAGAACAGCCCGCGGCTCCCCGTCCTGCCCGCCCAGCTCGCTCACTACCTCCGGCGGGCGCTGGCCTCCCCGGCCTCCGGCTCCGGGCGGGCCCTACGTGGCCCCGTCTACGCAAGCCTGGCCCAGCTGTACAGCCAGCACGGGTGGCAGGGCAGGGCCATCGCCTTCATGGCGCAGGCCGTGGAGACAGATGCCCGGCTGGGTGGCCGCAGCGTCGTGGACGGCCTGGTGGCCCTGGCCTGGCTGCACATCCTTCACAGGCAGAGCCCGGCAGCCCTGGGCATCCTGGAGGCCCTCCTGGAGGCGGCGGTGGCCACCCCGGAGCAGGAGGGCCTGATCGCCAACATGATGGCCGTCGCCCTGAAGAGGACCGGCAGGACCCGGCAGGCAGCTGAGGGCTACTACCGTGCCCTGAGGGTGGCCCGGAGCCTGGGCCACCCGCGGAACGAGGCGGTGGTCCTGGCCAACTTCGGGGCCCTGTGTCTGCAGGCTGGCGCCGGCGGGCTGGCCCAGCACTACCTCCTGGAGGCCGTGAAGCTCTTCTCGCGGCTGCCTGGCAGGGAGGGTGGCCCGGACTTCACCCGGGTGCTGCTACGGCTGGGGGCCCTGTGCACCCACAGGGCGCTCACCCGGCAGGCCAAGTGCTACTACGAGTGGGCCTTTCTGGTTGCCGTGGAGATGGACCACTGGGAGAGTAAGCGTCAGGCAGGCGGGCTGCCTGGGAAGGAAGGGCTCTTTGCTCTTCTGTTCAGAGCGTCCTGGGGGTTGCAGATCAGAGGCAAGCGGTCAGTTCTCTACCGAGAATGCCAAGTGGTGGGAACCAGCAGGTGCTTTGAGGTGCCCCACGCTGGGCCAGATGTCCCCATGGCAACCAGCTCATCCCGCGTTGCCTGGGACCATCCTGCTTTCTGCACTGAAATTCCCGAGGCTGGGACTCCTGGCAGTCTTGGGCAGACAGGCAGGGGGTGACCCCAGACGCAGCCCAGGCCAGGCAGCGGGGCAGCCAAGCCAAAGCGGCCACGTGGGCCTTGCATGCCGGCTGCTTTGCTGGTGCTGTATTCTTAGCGTCTTCCAGCAGCCGGGCACCCCAGACACCTCCCCGGCCCAGAGCGTGCGGGGCAGCTGCTTCATCCGAAGGCAGCTGCTTCCAGTGGCAGGCTCTGGGCGGGGGTCCACCAGCAAACACGCCCAAGTGGTTCTCACAGGGGCTGCGGCCAAGCCACAGGAAACAGATGCTTGGGCCGTGAGAGCCACAGAGGCCGGTGCTCAGGTTGGTGGTGGGGCAGCTCCAGGCCCCAGCTGGTAAGGGGCCGGCTGTTTAGTCTGGGACCCGAGGGATGAGAAGAATTTAGCCAAGTATGGGAGGGGGCCTGGCAGGAGGCACAGCAGCTTGTGCAAAGGCCCTGGGGTGCGTGACTGGGCCCTGCAGGGTGGCACCAAGTTTGGAGTGAGTGGCTCAGGTGATGGGCGGTGGAAGCCTCAGGTGGGAAGCTAAGCAGGGCCCCAAGACCCCAGGCTGTGGTTTGGCACTTTCCTGAGAGCACTGGGGCGCTACTGAGGGATGTAGGTTCTGTTCAGTGAGGCTGGAAGGGGAATCCCCTGGACCTCCAGGAGGAGCCAGGAGCTGGGTCCCTTGACCTGCCCTGCAGCCTTGGGCAGGTGCTGCAGGCGGTGGTCACCAAGGGCACATGAGCCCCCGCTGGCCTCTCAGAAACCTTCTGTGATGCCCCACACCCCCAACCCAGGCACTGGGGGACTCAGACTTGGGAGTGCAAAGCTGGGGGACCCAGGAGGTCCTCCAGGGGGTCAGGGGGTCTGCCCTCCGCCATATGGAACAGGGAGGGGACTGAGGGCAGTGCTGACCCCTAGGGTCACCCCTCCTGGTGCTGGTTCCATTTTCAGTCCGTTTCCCTAGTTTGTGTCTTCCTAGGGTTTGTCCATTTCATCTAGATCGTCTCATTTGTTGGCGTACAGTCGCTCACAGCGTCCCCTTTTCCCCCGTGAGATCCGTGGTGATGTTCCATCTATCCCTCCTGATATTAGTCATCTTCGGCTGCCTCCTTTCTTTTCTTGGTCAGTCTGGCTAAAATGCTGTCACCTTTGTTAACCTTTTCAAAGAACTGTGACCTGGTTTCATTGTTCTCTATTTTTCTATTCTCTACCTTATTATTTTATCATCAGCTCTTGAACTTTGATTTTTCCTTTCTTTTGCTTGCCTTGGATCGAGTTAACTTTTTCTAGTTTCTTAAGGGTGAACTTTAGGTTTTTGATTTGAAATTTTTGTTCTTTTTTGGTGGTTTGTCTTTTGAAATGCTTAGCTATTTGACTGAGCTGGTCTTAGATACAAAATCTCAGTGGCAGCGTGCAGGATTTAGATCCCTGACCAAGGATTGAACCCAGGCCCCCCGCACTCGGAGTGCAGAGTCTTAACCACTGGACCACCATGGAAGTCCCCGGTTCCCCTCTTTGACCCACTGGTGATTTGGTGGGGGTGGTTTAGCTGCTTGGTCGTGTCTGACTCTTGCGACCGACCCCATGGACTGTAGCCCGCCAGGCTCCTCTGTCCATGGGATTCTCAGGCAATACTGGAGTGGGTTGCCATTTCCTCCTCCAGGGGATCCTTCCGACCCAGGGATCAAACCCGGGTCTCTGCGTTCCCGGCAGATTCTTTACTGACTGAACTACAAGAGAAGCCCAGTGATTTAGGAGCGTGCTCCTCATTTCCACAGATCCGTGAATGTTCCGAACTCCTTTGTGTTACTGGTTGCTGATTGCGTTCATTGCTCCTGGAAGATATGCCTCCCATGCTTTTGGCCCTTTATGTTTACGGCGGGCGGTTCTGAGGGGCAGCCTCCAGTCTGCCCTGGAGAATGCCCGTGGGCACGTGGAGGACGCCGTGCTCTGCCGCTGTTGGGGGTGGGCTCTGCGCTCGCTTAGGTCTGGTTGGTTTGCGGTGTCATTCAACTCTCCTCTTGGCTTGATCACCGCCGGGTCATCTTCAGTAGCGCAAGTACCCAGTTGTTTCCGTTCCTCTGGCTTTAGAACGGGCGAGTAAGGCTGTGGGCTCTGAGCCTGGCTTCACGAAGGAGCACCGGCTGTGGAATGTGGGAGCCGGATTTGAATCCCGTCTCCACCGCATGTCCTCTGCTCCAGCTTTGGACTCAGCTTGCCCGTCTGCCTCGTCAGGGCGCTGGGACCCACTCGGTGGGAGCTTAGCCCCTCCTCAAGCTTCCCTGGCAGCTCAGTTAAAGAACCTGCCTGCCAATGCAGGAGACGGGTTCGAGCCCTGGGGCAGAAAGCTGCCCTGGAGGAGGAAATGGCTGCCCACTCCAGCACTCTTGCCTGGCGAATCCCATGGACAGAGGAGCCCGGTGGGCCGCAGTCCGCGGGGCTGCAGAGTCGGGCACGACTGGGCAGCTGAGCTTGCTCGCATGCAGCCCCTGTCTGTCTGGGCCGAGCTTTGTGAAGCAGAAACACGTCCCGGTCCATCAGGGGAGCCCAGCCGGGACCGCCCAGCCCAGGAGCTCTCCAGTGACCACCACTGTCCCTCGAGTATCTGTGACATGCCCGGCCTGGCCCCGTCCCGGCTGCTGGCCAGCTGTGTGACCTCGAGCCGGACAGCCAGCCTGTCCCCAAGTGGAGCGACCCCAGCTCACAGAGGCGGGCGCACCATGGGGGCCGCGGGCCCTGGAAGGTTGCTGCAGCACCTGACAGGGCCCCTCCCTTCCGTCTCCCGCCAGGCCAGCTGCTCGCCGTCCAGCGGCTGTGTTACTTCTACAGCGCGGTCATGCCCAACGAGGCCCGCTGCGTCGTCTACCACGAGTTCCAGCTCTCTCTGGCCCGCAGGGTGAACGACAAGGTGTTGGAGGGGCAGCTCCTGGAGGCCATAAGCCAGCTTTACCTGTCCTTGGGCACTGAGCGGTGAGGGCCGGCCCCGGGGCGGGGAGGGTGCGGACGCCGTCCCGGGACATCCCTCTGTCCTTAGTGGCAGTCGGGCGCTGAGCCAGCAAGGGCGGGGGTGAAGCATGTGTTTCTGAGTCATCCTCCCTGCGTGGTAGCTTCTAGAAGCTGGGCCCACCCTGCCCTGAGTGTTTTCTCGCTGGCCCAGCACTAGGCCACGTAGTCTGGTCCTTGCTTGTCCCCTCGCATGAGGACAGCGGCCGTGTGTGCCTGGAGGGTCTTAGTCCACAGGAGACAGTGACTGTGCCGCTTGCTTCCCCAGAGCAGGGTTTCGGGCTCACCTGCGAAGCCCACCCAGAGCGTCCTGACTGGGGTGGGGAACAGATGGCTGGACCACACAGCTCGCAGGCTGGCAGAGTCTCATAACATCCCATCCAGTGTGGGGGCTCCTTGAGAGCAGAGAAGGGGCTGGATTCCCTGGGACACAGGAGGGATGCCTCTCACCCTGGGGCCTCAGTTTCACAGCAGGACCAATGGGCCCACAACCTTGATCAAGGCTCTTCAGAGTGGGGTCCCGGGGTCAGCAGGTCCACCTCACCTGGGCGCTGGTGGGAGATGTGCATTCCTAGGCTTCCCAGGGGGCTCAGTGTTAAACAACCCACTTGCCAATGCAGGAGATGCAGGAGATGCAGGTTTGACCCCTGGGTAGGGAAGGTCCCCTGGAGAAGAGCGTGGCAACCCACTCCAGTGTTCTTGTCTGGAGAATCCCTTGGACAGGGGAGCCTGGTGGGCTACAGTCCATGGGGGGTGCAAAGAGCTGGACGCGACTGAGTGCATACGTGTGGCAGGCCTCAGCCCAGACCTCCTGAGCCAGCAGCTCCAGGAGCCAGGCCCTGCCACCTGTCTGACCAGCCCCCTGGGTGGTTCTGGCGCTCCGTCCGTGTTGGCCTGGACGGGCTCTGGTTTCTGCCCGGGGGCCACGATCCCTGCTGTGTCTGGAGGCGACTTTGGCTGGTGTGTGTGCAGGGGGCGCAGAGGTGAACCGCTCACTCCTTAAGGCCCCAGGGCTGCCTGCTTCCCTCCCTAAGGCCTCCTCACCTTTGCTGGACAAGGGCCGTGTGTTGCCCCGGCTTCCCACCAGCCTGGACACGCAGGCTCTGGGCCTGGCCCCCCGACGCGCCAGGTCCAGGGTGGCCAGACGGGCCCCCGGAGAGAATCCCCTCCACACAGGGGGGCGGCCGGCCCAGGAGGCCGGCTCTGAGCACCCGCCTCTATCTAACCCCAGGGCCTACAGGTCCGCCCTGGAGTACACCAAGCGCAGCCTGGGGGTTTTCATCGACCTGCTGAAGAAGGACAAGGAGGCGCACGCCTGGCTGCAGGCGGGAAAGATCTACTATGCGCTGCGGCAGAGCGAGCTGGTGGACCTGTACATCCAGGCGGCGCAGAACGCCGCCCTGTACACGGGGGACCCTGGCCTGGGGCTGCAGCTCTTCGAGGAGGCTGGAGACATCTTCTTCAACGGGGCCTGGGATCGCGAGAAAGCAGTGTCCTTCTACAGGGTGAGCGCTGCCCCGCCCCGTGGGTTCTGGCGAGTGGGCTTCAGGGGCGACCCTCCTGGGGGGCAGGACCTCCGCACCTCGCGCACAGGCTTAGCTTCCGGGTGGTTTGGTCAGAGACCATCCCAACCCCCAGCCCCAGCCTGGGGTCAAAACCCATCAGAGGACACGCCTCCCAGGGATCCACACAACCCCGCGAGGCAGGGCCTGTCTGCATTCCACAGAGGAGGAAACGGGCTCAGAGAGGTGCAGGGGCAGGTCCAAGGGCACACAGCGCATCAGATGGAGGGCCGCTGGGACCAGGGCCACGACTGCACGTGCCTCCTGGGGAGGGTGGCGTCTCCGCCTCTGTCTGACCAGCTCGCATGAGGCTGGGCCCCAGGGTGCAGATAAAAGTAGCCTCTTTGGTGCCCAGGGGGTGTTGGACCCTCTGGTCAGGCCCCCTGCACCCAGGAGGAGCAAAGCTGGTCTAAGGGCGTGTGGCATAGCTTGACGGCCCAGGCTCACACCCCTTGCTCACGCCCCAGGGGCCCCGGGGATGGCGTACTGCTGGAACTGATGGTGTGGTGTGGAGGGAGGATTTCCCTGGTGGTACCGTACCCGCCTCCCAGTGCCAGTGCAGGAGAGGTAGGAGAAGCGGGTTCAGTCCCTGGGCCAGGAAGAGCCCCTGGAGGAGGGCAGGGCAACCCACTCCAGTGTTCTTGCCGGAGAATCCCGTGGACAGAGGACCCTGGTGGGCTACTGTCCAGGGAGTCACAAAACAGTCAGACACGCCTGGAGCGACCTAGCACGTGAGGCTCCAGGGGGCTCACGGGGGCAGACCCGGGGCCCTCAGGAGGGCACGGGCCTGACCTGCACTCTGTCCCCTCAGGACCGGGCGCTGCCCCTGGCGGTGTCCACGGGGAGCCGGGAGGCCGAGCTGCGGCTCTGCAACAAGCTGTCCGCGCTGCTGGCTGAGATGGAGACGCCCCAGGAGGGCCTGGAGTTCGCCCACACAGCCCTGGCACTCAGCCTCACCCTGGGTGAGCCCCGCACCCCACCCCAAGGGCCCCCCACCCCTGAGGTCTAGGCAGGGCCTCAGTCCCCCAGGCCCGCAGGCTCCTCTCTCCCGCCCCGGGCCAGGCTGCTGAGATGGACGGCAGAGAACCTGTCCCGTCCCGCCTGGACATCATCAGCTCTGTGCCCCCCGCCCTGCCCCCGCTCCTTGCTGGCCAGGGGGCCAGCCGGGGCACCCTGCACCGTGGACGTTCCGGGACACGCCAGGCAGGGCCGCCTGGTACCTTTCTGCCCGCTATGCCCTCCGGTCCTCCCCTCCCTACTGGCCCACGGGCCCCGCTGCTCTCTGCCGGCGAAACCCTGTCCTCCTCTCCGGGGGCCTGTCCCTCTATGCCCGGCTCTTCTAGGCCATCTGTCTTCCCTGAGGCAAGGAGCCCAACAGGGCTGAGCACACAGTAGGTGTGCCCCTGGGGGGCCTTCAGGCCCTGCAGAGCTCACCCTGGAAGGGGAGGATTTTGCAGGCAGCCTCCTCTGGTGAATCCCTGCCGAGGACGGGGTGGAGGGCGGCTGAGGATACAGCAGGGAGGCCAAAGGTCGTGTCTGCAGGGCTTTGGGTTCTCCCGGTCAGAGCAGTAAGAAAGCTCCCTGGCCAGGGCACTCTGTGCAGGCCTGGGCCGGGGGTGTCCTGCTCCCTGACTTTGCCACATCCCAGAGGTGCCAGGACAGCGGGCATCACTAGGTGCCCCTTAAAGACGGGAAGAGGAGGGCATGGCAGCCCGCTCCAGTCTCCTTGCCTGGAGGGTCCTGTGGACAGAGGAGCCTGGTGGGCTCCAGTCCCTGGGAGGGTCCCGTGGACAGAGGAGCCTGGTGGGCTACAGTCCCGGGGGCCGCAGAGTCGGACCCGACTGAAGCGGCCTAGCACGAGTGGGACGTCGGTCTGGGGCCGGGAGGGGACGGGCAGGGCTGTGAGATGGCATCCGCCCCTTCGGCATCCCCAGGGGACCGGCTGAACCAGCGGGTGGCCTGTCACCGGCTGGCCGCCCTGCACCACCGGCTGGGCCACAGCGAGCTGGCCGAGCACTTCTACCTCAAGGCGCTGTCGCTCTGCACCTCACCGCTGGAGTTCGACGAGGAGCCTCTGTACTACGTGAAGGTGTACCTGGCGCTTGGTGACATCATCTTCTACGACCTCAAGGTCGAGAGGGGAGCAGGCAGGCCGGGTGCGGGGCGTGCGGGCCATCGCCCGGCTCTGGGCGTGAGGGAGGCATCGCGGTCCTCTTCCTCGAGTCCCGGGGGCCTCCCCGGAGCTCTGGGTCCCCCTGTGAGCTGCAGGCGAGGCCGGTGGACACCGTCCTTGCTTCCAGGTGGGTCAGGCCTTACTCTCAAGAGCTCAGGGTCAGTGTGGGAGCTGCCACTGGGTAGAGGGCGAAATGAGTGTAGTTGGGTGGCGGCGGTCGGGGGGCTTCTGGATGGGGTGACTGCAAAGCTGTGTCTTGACTGCCCAGCAGAAGTGAGCCACAAAAAATGTAGGAGGTGGATAAAGATATTTCTGGGGTGGAAGAAAGTGAGAGAGCGAGAAAGTGAAAGTCACTCCGTGGTGTCCGACTCTGTGACCCCGTGGACTATACAGTCCATGGACTTCTCCAGGCCAGAATACTGGAGTGGGTAGCCTTTCCCTTCTCCACNGGTGGATAAAGATATTTCTGGGGTGGAAGAAAGTGAGAGAGCGAGAAAGTGAAAGTCACTCCGTGGTGTCCGACTCTGTGACCCCGTGGACTATACAGTCCATGGACTTCTCCAGGCCAGAATACTGGAGTGGGTAGCCTTTCCCTTCTCCACGGGGTCTTCCCACCCCAGGGATGAAACCCAGGTCTCCTGCACTGCAGGCGGCTTCTCTACCAGCTGAGCCACAGGGGGAAGTGTCACCATTATTCCCAGTGACCCATGTTGCGAGGTGGGCTTCCCAGGCAGTGCTAAAGGTAAACAACCCGCCTGCAAGAGGGTTCGCTCCCTCAGTCAGGAAGATCCCCTGGAGGAGGGCAGGGCAACCCACTCCGGTATTCTTGCCTGGAGGATCCTCACGGACAGAGCCGCCTGGCGGGCTTACAGCCCATGGGGTTGCAGCTAACACTTTCATTTTCAGGTTGCAAGGTACAGCCCACATCCTGACACCTCCTCCAGGAAGCCTGCCAGTCTGTGCAGAGCTCTTCCTTTGTTCCTTTCCGGAGTCCTCATATCCTGGATTGGGGGAGAGGGCGTGTCCTCTTTATCATCTCGCTGCACAGAGAGGGAAACCAGGGCTCGGGTGGGGCATGACTTGCCCCAGGTTTTACGGCAGGGACACCCAGCACCCTGGCTGAGCCCCTGCCCTGTCGGAGCTGCAGTGGTGGGAGCTGGGGCCACTTTTCCATTCGTCTGTGAACCCTGCAGTGGATGAGACAAGGGCCTGGGGATGTCTCTTCTGTTGCCCCTTCCCCCCTCCCCATACAGGCAGACATCACCCCTCCTCTGGGTCTAGCCCTGCCTCTGCACGGCGTCCCTGACCCGCGTTGGTTGAGAAGTGAGGGTGCCCCAGCCCGGGGCTGAGCTCTCCCCTTCCCCCTCCCCAGCCAGCAGCAGCCAGGAGCTGGAGCAGCCCTGAAGACCCCTGCTGCCCCGGGTAACCCCCCGCTGCCCCGGGTAACCCCCAGCCCCTTGACTAGGCAGGCCTCACTGGCGACACCTGCTGGCCGTAAGTCATCCCTACAGCCACTGCTGTGTCCAGTGCTGGGGGGTTCCGTGGGCAGTGGTGACCCCTGTAGCTGAGCCCCTCCCCCCGAGGTCCAGGCCCCGAGCTGCTCAGGATTTGTGCTGTTCGCTCTTCAAGTGCTTTGCTGCAGCAGGAGCTGGTGCCCCCACAGGGCACGGAGGGGACCAGCCTAGGCGTGGGCAGCTGATTATGGCAGAGTGAGGGGCAGTGGGCTGGGGCTTCAGGGACTGGGACCCTGCTGCCCTGTGGAGAAAGGGGGGCCTGAGGGCTCTGCCCTGGAGGCGGGGGCTGCTGTGGTGTCTTCACCGAGCGATTCTCTTCAGCCCGTGTGTGTTGTGTCATAGCGGAAGGAGCAAGCCCTGGACTAGGAAAGACGTGTGTGTGAATCCTGGACCTGCCACCCACCAGCTTCTGCACACACGTGTGCACAGGAGTGCACACCCCACCTCCCCCACCCACTCTGGCCAGTTCCTTCCACTTAGTTGGGATGCCGCCTCCTCCAGGAAGCCCTCCCCTCCTACCCCAGGCTGGGTGAGGTGCTTCCCAGGCTCCCACAAGCTGCCAAGCTGCCCTGTGCTTCAGGGCCAGTCACACCTCTTGTTGCCCAGAGTCAGCTGTGTTTGGCTCCCTGCCCTCTCCCCCCAGCACACACACACACACACTCAGGGTCCCCCCGTCTGGCCAGGGGACAGTGTCTGCTACACACGCCTGCTTCCGTTGTCTTCCGGGTTCTCGCTCTGTGCGGGGGCAGTGACGAGCCAGGGCTGGCGACTGTGTCCTCTGTCCCAGGGAGCCCCTGTGCGCAGGAGGGGACGGGCAGGTTCGGGTTTAGTGCCTGCCCTCGGGTAACCTCTGGGGGGAACATGGCGACTGGGGTGGGAGGCAGAAGCTGGCAGGGGTGAGGGGACGTGGGACGTCCCAGCCTGGGGATGGTGCGTCCAGGGCAAAGATGCGTCTGAACTGGGAGCCCATGTCCTGGGGGTGGTGGGGGTCACGCCCCTTCAGGGTGGCGGGATATTCTGAGAGGTGACGCCTGGAGCTGCTTTGCACCGGGCCTGGGGCAAAAGGCTGGGCATGCTGGCATCAGCGTGGATGTGGGCTGCAGGGGTCAAGCCAGGCCACCCTGGGCCACGTGGCCCTGAAGGGACCTCTCAGACCCCAGTCTCCCAGACCTCAGCTCAGCCCAAGGGGAAGCCACGGATTATCTTCCAGAGGCCCCGGGGGTGAGCAGGAAAGAGGCTTCTTGGAGGAGGGGACCAGGTACTACAAGGTCCGAGGCCCCAGCTCCAGGGCCAAGGCCGGGAGCGGGGACCGGGGGTCCCAGGGCCACCGGGATGGCAGTCCAGGCCCCCATAGATGCCCGGTCGGTCTCGGGCAGCCCTGGGAAGAGCAGGGGGCTCCTCCCCGGGGGAAACATGCAGGGCCCATCCAGAGGCGCTGAAGCTGGCCCGTTTGGGGCGAACAAGTGTTCTGCCCGCCTGGAGCGCTGTCTCGGGCCCAGCCCTGGAGCTGCCCTGGCTGGGGTCCTAGCCCGAAGAGAGGCTCCCCCGAGGCTGCCCTCCCTGGCATGGTGCTGTCCACTCAGTGACTCACTGTCTGTTTCCAGGACCCGCTGGACGCGGCCGGGTACTACCAGCTGGCACTGGCGGCGGCCATGGACCTGGGCAGCAAGCGGGCCCAGATGAAGCTCTGCGCGCGCCTGGCCTCTGTCTACCACCACTCCCTCCTCGACCGCGAGATGTCCCTCTTCTTCTACCAGAAGGCGCGGGCCTTCGCCACCGAGCTCAGCGTCCGCCGGAGCCACCTGGTCCCCGGGCCCCCGTCCTGAGCCCAGTGCTTGCAGGCCCAGCCTCCAGCTGGCCCAGGGTCTCAGGGGCTGGCTTCCCGGGAAAGGGAGACACGGGGTCAAGGGGCCAAGAAGCAATAAATGTGTTTTGCAGAAAGCCTTCTGGAGTCCCCAGGCTCCCCCATCCTCGGACTGCCTCCTGGGGAGTATGCAGGGATCAGGGCCCGTCCCCAGGGGGCCGTTCCGCTGCTGCACCCCATCCTTGGGTGTGGGCAGGTAGGGCTGGGGGTCCAGCCGTCCCAGGCCAGGTCCCCCCAGCCGGTCAGCTGAGGGTCATGGGATTTCCTGGGCACCTTCTCCCTCCCCTAGACCCTCCCCGAGTGTCCAGCACTGGGGTCTCTCCGCTTTGAATGCTCGAAGCACACTTTGAGGTCAGGACTGTTTGTCTCCTGATGAACGGCTGAAGAAATGGGGGCATGGAGAGGTTAGGTGCATTGCCCGCAGTCACACAGCAGGTAGGAAGGGGCAGAGAGCCAGAGTCCAGCGTACTCACCCCTGCGCCAGCCTGCCAGCCTGCCTCACATCATGTGTCCTGTTAGGAGCTGAGGGCAGGGACCTACCCCAAACGTCTCTGCCCCTTGTCTGTGATGGACACAGGAGAAGGGGCTCCAAGTATTCCCCCACCTGGGTGTCCTCCGGCCCAGCCTGGCCAGCTTCTGGTCAGCCGTCAGACACATGGTGGCAGGGCCTCCAGCCCAAGTGGCAGCCACTGGGTGCTGAGTGTAGTTAGAGGCTTATCTGGACCACCTACCCCAGCCCCACCTGCCCCCTCTCCCGTCCCTCCCAGCGACCCTCCAAGGGCTGGGAATTCAGGCAGGACTGAAACCGGCTCCTGACCCACAGACGGGGTGCTGAGGCTCAGAGGCCGTGGGCAGCCCCATGGCGCGCTTCTGAGAGTCTCCTTTTGATGACATGAAATGCACATCCCATGTGTGTCTATGTGTGTGCTTAATCACTCAGTCATGTCCGACTCTTTGCAGTCCCGTGGACCTCCCGTAGCCCTCCAGGCTCTTCTGTCCATGGGATTCTCCAGGCAAGAACACTGGAGTGGGCTCCAGGAATCAGACTCAGGCCTTCTGCACTGAAGGCAGATTCTTCACTGTCTGGGCTGCCAGGGAAACCCACACATCATGTAAAACCCACCATGAAAAGTGACACCTGACTCAGTGGCACACGCTGCACCTGCAAGGCTGTGGAGCCACCACTGTCTAGCTCCAAAACATCTCCGTGTCCCCAGAGAAGCCTCCTGGACCAGCGAGCAGTCACGGCCCCTCCCATCTCTCTCCCCAGGACCCTCATTAACAGAACGAAACAGAGTGAGGAGACCCCGGGTTTGTTTCTGCGCCCAGGAGGCGGAGCCTGGAAGGCCCAGAGTCTGGGGGAGGCGGGCAGGGGCGCTCCACCATTCTCTGGTTCTGGGGTCCAGAGCCCTGAGCCCCAAAGTCCTCTTCCTGCTTGGACATGCCTGTAGGGCGCCCACTCCCACCGTTCAGGCCTCTCCCGCCAGGGGGCAGCAGAGAACCTTCCAGAAGCAGCAGCTCTCAGGCGGGAGGGAGCAGGTCCCAGCCGCAGGGTCAACAGACTTCCCTGTAACCCTGACCCTGGGCTGCCTTCTCTGAGGGCTGGCTGGGTATGCACAATGGGCGGGGGCCGCGCTGTAATTGAAAACACAGATGGCCTGTGCTGGAGGCAGCAGGAAGCCCCCTCATGGTGACCCCAGGTTCACGGCGCTCTGAGGTCACAGGCTTGCTGGGCAGCTGTCCGGCTGGGCCTGGAGCCGCGCCGCGCAGGGTGGGGCCCGTGTCACTCCTGGTCCACCACCTGCCTCAGAACCCACGGTGTCCCTGGCCGTCCAGGAGCCATTAGGTTCCCGCTGCTCCCATCTGGGGTCCCAGCCCCACACCCTAGGCCCCCGGGGGGCTCAGGCAGCCCAGGACCCCTTGCTCTAGGGCAGCAGACCTGGAGGTCCAGGTGAGGCCTGGTCGTCCAACCTGTGGGTTCAAATCCCAGCTCCTCCAGTACAGGCTGTGGGGCTTCGGGCGAGAAGCTTTACTTCTCAGAGTCCCAGTCTAGTAGCAACTAAGACACAGCTGATGATCACTGCGCCTGGGATTGAAGTGAGGATTTGAGAAGCCGAGGGCTCAGCTCAGAGCCGGGGCTAATGGTGGCCTGTTTCCTATTAACGGTGATGATTGCCAAGGGCCGAGCGCCAGCCCCCGCAGGCTACAGAACCCGGAACCAGGGCGTGAGTCACTCTGATCGAATCGCCCAGCCTCTCAGACCTGCCATCTCTTCTTCGTCTGTAACCAGAACCAAACCCCACAGCAGGGTCCTGAGCGTGAAGAGAAGCCGTGTACCAGCACGGAGCAGGCACGCACCACGGGGCCCCCGTTGGTGGCCGAGGCACGGAGCAGGCAGGTGGAGGCCAGTGTTTGGCTGCTGTGGGCCCCGGCCGACTGGGCTCCAGTCCCGCTCTGCTGCTGCAGTGGCCAGGCCCCGGGAAGCAAGGGCCCCACCTCCTCTTTCGGCAGAGTGGTGGATGTGGGACAGGAATGCGTCTGGCACGGGGACATACAGCCCAGGGGCCCTGCCATCCCAGTGTCTCCACTGGATCCATCCAGGCACCTTCTCACTTGGGTTCACTGCGCACCTCCTGTGTGCAAGCTCAGTAACCCCTGCAGGCCAGGCATGGGCTGAGCCACAGGTGGCCCCTCCTGGAGGAGACCCTGGGGCTGAGGAGAAAATCACACTCCCTGCAGGGGGTCCCTGAAGGCTCTCCCACACACTTTCCCAAACCGAGAAGGAAATCAACCTGCCCAGGGTCACACAGCACCCTTCGTGACCGCAAGGCCCTGGAGTTCCCCGCCAGCATGCTGTCTCCACCCCTGGAGAACCAAGTGCAGGCTGGCCCCCAGTTTTGAGAAGAAACCGAGGCTCTGAGAGGGAGAGTGACTGTCTCAAAGATGCACAGCGTCAGTCATCTCCATCATGACGGGGGCGCCACAGCAGCCCACCGCCTCCGAACGACGGGCGGGCTGAAGCCGCGAGGAGGTGGGTGTGTCTCAGCATGAGCTCACCTCAGCGAGGAGGGAGCTCTCCATCGGCAGAGGGGTGCAAGCAGGCCCCGGAGGCCTCCCTTGCAAATGGAGAGGTGTGACTAGACCGTCCTGAGAGTCTGCAAGGGACGTAAGATGCCCCTCAGACTGGGGTCTGCGTTGCCTGTGATCCCACCACATTTTCGGGGAGCTTGACAGCCGTCAGCTTGTGCTTCTGTGGAGGCCCGGCACCTGACTTGGTGAGGGGGGGAGCGGCTGTCAGTCACAGCCTGTGTGGTGGTGGGACCCGTCTGCCACAGCCGGGCGGGGGTCCGTGCGAGGTCAAGTCTGGACTTTGCCTCCCTCCAACCTGCTGTGACCTGGAGCACCCAGCAGAAGATACCTTTCATGTGTCAATGTGCCCTGCCTTCCGTGAGCCTCAGTTTTCTCATCTGTAAAGGGGGTGGGTTGGTCGTCAGACTGTTAACAAGACTGTGTGCAAAGTCGCTTCAGTCGAGTCTGACTCTGTGACCCCCAAGGGTCTGACAGGCCCCTCTGTCCACGGGGTTCTCCAGGCAAGAACACGAGTGGGTTGCCATGCCCTCTTCCAGGGGGTCTTCCTGGCTCAGGGGTTGAACCCACGTCTCTTACGTCTCCTGCATCGGCAGGTGGGCTCTTCACCACTCATGCCGACCAGCAGCATCGCCAGTATTCTCCCCCGTCGTCGATAGTCAGGGTTGATGTAAAACAATGAGTAAAGACAAGGACGTTCTTTCACCCAGAGGGAAGGCAGAGTTCTAAAATGGCCAATACAACCCCTTCCTCTTGAGTGAAACTGTGAATGTGATGGGATTTCCCTCCCTTAGTTAGGTTGGTGGTGGTGATGGTTTAGCCGCTAAGTCTTTTCCGACTCTTGCAAGCCCATGGACTGTAGCCCGACAGACTCCTCTGTCCATGGGATTCTCCAGGCGAGAATACTGGAGCAGGTTGCCACTTCCTTCTCATTAGTTAGCTTACGCATGTGCAAACGCAAAGGTTTTGCAGATGTAATTAAAGTCTCTAATCGGTTGACTGTTCATGGGGTTCTCCAGGCAAGAATACTGAAGTGGCTTGCCATTCCCTTCTCCAGTGGACCACGTTCTGTCAGCCCTCTCCACCATGACCTGCCCATTTTGGGTTGCCCCGCAGGCATGGCTTGGTTTCATTGAGTTAGACAAGGCTGTGGTCCTAGTGTGATTAGATTGACGAGTTTTCTGCAAGTATGGTTTCAGTGTATCTGCCCTCTGATGCCCTCTTGCATCACCTATCATCTTACTTGGGTTTCTCTTACCTTGGGCGTGGGGTGTCTCTTCGCTGCTCCAGCAAAGCACAGCCGGTGCTCCTGACCTTGGACGAGGGGTATCTCCTTACCGCCAAAGCGGTATTATTGACTATGCCAAAGCCTTTCCTGACCTTCAACGTGAGATAGCTCCTCTAGGCCCTCCTGCGCCTGTGCAGCCACAGCTCCTCGGGTTGCTCCTCCGGCCGCCGGCCGCGGCCTTGGGCGTGGGTGGCTCCTCCCAGCTGCCGCCCCTGGCCTCGGGCTCGGGCTCGGAAAGCATCACTAAGAACAAAGCTAGTGGAGGTGATGGAATTCCAGTTGAGCTGTTTCAAATCCTGAAAGATGATGCTGTGAAAGTGCTGCACTCAATGTGCCAGCACATTTGGAAAACTCAGCAGTGGCCACAGGACTGGAAAAGGTCAGTTTTCATTCCAATTCCAAAGAAAGGCAATGCCAAAGAATGCTCAAACTACCNTCACTGCCTTATTCCCTCACTGTGAAAGTCACCATCAGGAGCTCACTTGAGTTAAGAAGTGTGAAGTGTTAGTGTTAATAGCTTAGTCATGTCCTACTCTTCCTGACCCCGGGGACTGTAGCCCACCAGGCTCCTCTGTCCTTGGATTTCCCAGGCAAGAATACTGGGAATGGGTTGTCATATCCTCCTCCAAGGGATCTTCCCCACCCAGGGATCGAACCTGTGTCTCCTGCATTAGCACAGATTCTTTACTGTCTGAGCCACCTGGGAGAAGCGGCCTCCTCCCCACAGACATTGGAAAACTCTTGACTCCAGAGTCTATCCCTGGAACGTTATTTCTAGTCTGGCTACTAGAAGTCACCGCAGGTAACTCAGAGCCTCAATCAATGTGCTGGCTACCTGACCCTCCATTCTTGTCCCGTCTGGTAGCTCCTGTTCACCACTTCCGGATTCATGGGTCAAATAAGCAGTTCTGATGGACACTGGCCCTGCAGCCCAGGCTTGGCTGCCTGGGATATACTTGCTCTCTCTTTCCTCTCTAAGAAAGGCCATGTTCTGTCCAGGTTTGGGCTGTATTGTGCTCAGGGAGACTGGGCCCTTCCCTCTGACCCACGCTGGCCTAAACCAAAAGTGGTAACCCCGTTCTTCTCTCCAGTAATTGATTTAGGGAAGAAAAATGTATACTTTCTGGCCTGTGAGACCAAGATAAATGCTAGGTAGGCGCTTCTGTACATTTATCTCCCTGATAGAAAGAGACACATGCCTGAGGAGACCCCGTCTGCGGCCTCTTGCCTTTGGAGGTGATTTTAGGAAGACGTGATAATGCTAAGTTGTGGCAGTCCTATTGTGACCGAGGGAATAACCTTGGTCACAAGGGGATAACCAAGAGGGGCGCACTTCAGCCATGGTGTCCCTGAATTAACCGACTCTGGAATTACTCAACTCCAGATTTTCTGTCTTGTGCAATTATTTAATGTCTTTATTGTTTAAACAACTGTTTGTCGGATTTTGGGTCCTGTGTTCATAGCTGAGAGCGTTGTAACTGGTCATCTCCCTTAACAACGCCCAAAGGTTCTCCGGTGATTAATGAACCAAATATAAGCCCTCTGCTCTAATATTCAGTGCCCTTCCTGGGTACAGGCCTCAGTCTAATTTTTGGAGTCATCTGATGCTTCACTGGACAGTTACCCTTCTGCAAGCCAGGTGGAAATCCTATAATTGCCGGACACATGTGCTGTTTGCTTCGCTCAGCATGTGTTCCTTGCGTATCTCAACCTTGAGTTGTCACCTCTCCATCAAGTCCTTATTCCTCATCTCAACCCCCTTGGGAGCTCTTTGTAACTTATCATGGAATGTCTCCGGTTTTGCTGAATTGCAGTTATCTGTGTACGTCTTGTCTCCCTAAGTTGTAAGATGCCTAAGAGCAGAGTTGTCTTACTCATCCATGTGCTCTGCAGTGCTCAGCACAGTGCCCTGAACATAAGCTGAACTCAGTAAATGTTTGCTCAGCTAAAATAAACCCTGCTTTGATTTTTTTTTTTTTTGTGAGTCTCACAAAGAGCTGAAAGCATTTATCTCTTGGAAATAATCTGGCTTTAACCTTAGACTAATGTCAACCATAACCCAAGAACCAATTTCATGTCAAGGCTCATATATGCTACTTCCAAACCATAAGGGAGGTTTTACTGATAAAACACAGCTCAACCTCTTATGGCAGAAACATGAATTCCCTGTATTTAGGCTCCAGCAACCTGTTCACTAACTTAACCTATTCATTTTGACAAGATAATATTTATTTAGTGGGTCACTACTTTAACCTGTTTTGACAAGTGGTACTTGTTACAATCCTTTTTGTTTGCAATACTGCAAACTCCTAAAATACATTTAGTACAGGATTCTCAATAAGCAGGAATCCTCTTCGAGTTGGATCAATTTCATGTCAAGGTCCATTTCATGCATATGTTGCTAAAAACTCCAAAGTCCACAGGCTGAGTGTTTTTTTCCTGAAGAATTGAGACTTGGACCATTAAATACTTAAAGCTGACCCTTGAACAACATGGTTTGACCTGCACAGGTTCACTTAACAGGCAAGTGCTTTTTCCTGATAAATACACAGTCAGCTCTTCCTATACTTGGGTCTTGAATTTGCAGATTCAATGAACTGCGAATCCTGTACTGTGTTTATGACCTGAAGTTGTCTGAATCCTCGGATGCCCAATGGAGGATATGGAAAACTGACGGTGGGACCTGAGTATCCTTGGGGAGTCCTGAAAGGAAGCCCACGCGGATGCTGGGTGAACATAACAGTGCTGCTAGGGAAAAAGCCATGTGTTCATTTCTCCTCCTGCTCTTAGCAACTAGCTTTAGCAGAGTATGCCTTTAAATCAATAATTGCTATTTTTAATTATTAATTATAGGGGCTTCACTGAGCGTTATCAACTTCACATCACTTAAGTTCTAAGTGAAAATATAAATTAGTTGAATTAAGCTTAAGCCTTGATTTGCTTTGCTTACCACCAGTTAAAATGCATGGTATTAAAATACAATTTTCCCTTGATTTCTAGTCATTTTAACATATCTGGATTTCATATATACCAAGGAAATGCTTTCTTTTTAAAAACACTTATATGTAAAATAAATTCTATTGTGTCCCTTTTCATTTTATTAAAATTACATTGAAAGTTAGTGGTTTTTTTTTCAATATATCTTACACAAACCCCTATTGAGAGAAGGAAGGTTTTTATGTCAAAAAGTATTTTCTTTTTTTTTTTTTCTTGTAATAACCTTTAATGGAACAGAATCTGAAAAGACTGGATATATACATAGATACATACATATATATATATATATGTATCTATAACTGAATCCCTTTGCTATATACCTGAAACATCATAAATCAACTATACTCCAATAAAAAAATAAGAATTAAAAATTTAAAATTAAAGTCTCATTTATAATTTAAAGAATATCTTAAATCCACCTCCTCCATGATTTCCTGCAGTCTTCAGCCAGAAAGGGAACCTTCTATGCCCTCAGTCAGTTCAGTTCAGTTCAGTCGCCAGTCGTGTCCAACTCTTTGTGACCCCATGAATCGCAGCATGCCAGGCCTCCCTGTCCATCACCAATTCCCAGAGTTCACTCAAACCAATTTACAGCTCTTATTTAGCATTTGTTGCATACTTCCTTGTATTGTTGTTATTCTTAAGTGCAGTTCATCTGCCTCACTGTGTCTAAAACACTTAAGAGTTTAAGTCGACAGTGGCTCTCCTTCAGTTATTAATTTTTTTTTAACTTTATTTTACTTTACAGTACTGTATTGGATTTGGCATACATTGACATGAATCAGCCATGGGTGTACATGAACTCCCAAACATGAACAAATGCATAAAATACAGCCTGGAGATTTTCATATCAAAGTGTGAACAAAGTTTACTCCTGTAACTTTTATATACTTCATGCATTGCTTGTAGGGTTTCCCTGGTTGCTCAGTGGTAAAGAGTCTGCCTGCAATGCAAGGGCCACAGGAGATGTGGATTCGATCCCTGGGTGGGAGATCCCCTGGAGAAGGGCATGGCAACCAACTCCAGTATTTTTGCCTGGAGAATCCTATGGACAGAGGTGCCTGGTGGGCTACAATCCAAAGGGTTGCAAAGAGTAACTGAGGCAACTTAGCACGTATGCATGTATTACCTGTACGATTAAAATTCAGTCTATGTACTTTTTTTTTAGGTGAATGGATGCACTTAAGAACAGGCTGGGCACTGTACCACTTACACTGGTAGATGTGGAGGAAGGTCTCACTGAGCTTGTTGGTGAAAAGAGGCTCAGGAAGGTCCCGGAAGAACTGCTTCACCATGTCCGCTACGTCGTAAGCGGACTGGTCCTCATAGCTGACGTTCTCAGGGAAGTTCTCATTCATTTGACGTAAGGCATGGATTCGAGATTTCACACCTGATTTTCGAAAAAGACCCACCTGAAACAAGCCACAGGGATGTGTCAGTGAGGCTGCCTTTGGCCCCAGATATTTTCTTCCTACGGCAAGCACCTGGGGGGTGATGGGAAGGCAGTGGGACCAGGACTCAGTGAGCTGGAATTGTGGCCAAACTAGTCAATTGTAAATTACTAATTTAGCCACTCTGGGCTGACTTCCTCTCCCACAAAATGAAAATAATAATAGTACCCCACCTTACAGGGCTACGGAGAAAATAGATGTGATTGTGCTTTGTAACCTGTCAAGTCTTATAACACCACCGATGTTATTGTATTCATTTAGTTAACAGGTAGTGATTAAATACCCATTATGTCTCAGGCATACTTATAGCTTCTTGGAGTCATCAGTGAACAGACCAGACAAAATTCCCTGTCCTCTGGTTGTGTGCACTTTAGTGGGGGTTTTGAAAAAGTTCCCTCAATGGAAGGTTTGATAGATACCAGATAAGCGACCATATCCAATGCCCCTTTGAGGGAAAGGTTTATTGGGAATGTGTTCATGAAACAATATCATAAGCATGTATTTTGATTGAAAAGTCTTACTTCTATGCTTTTCCTTCTCCAGAATCCTTGTGACATATGCTTCTCGTATGATGCACCTACTACTCTAGCTGGTGAGTTGTTATGTATGTAAGTTATGGCTCTGGTGAGAATGATTCTTGAGTGGCTTTTCTTCAGACTTCAAGACGTTGTCTTACGCCCTTTTCATTCTTAGCACTCAGACTCCTCTGCTTGACAAATAAGTGGAGCAGTAGGGCACCATGGGGATGATGCCCCAACAGGGATGAGCAAAGGGGAGCAGAGCCCTGTGAGGATGCAGGGTCCTGCAGTGGTTTCCAGGTTACGCTGTAGGCTCCCCTCGAGCGGACCTGGCGCCCGGGCTTACAGTGCATTAGTCTGTCTGTTATTTTTAAATGCCCGCAGGGCACTGGATTTCTCAAATCCGGTTCCTCAACCCTCCATCTGCACTCTTCTCACTCCCCAAGGGCTCCCTGGTTGGCCCGCTTCCATGCTCCCAGCGGTCAGAGAGGTGGGCCGTGGCCCGACCGGGAGTCAGCGCTGGCTGCTCTTCCCCTGCTCTGGAGAGTCACGCCTCCCCGGCCGCTCCGCGTGCCAGGCCGGCCTCGACCCAAGCTCCGGCCTCGACCCAAGCTCCAGCCTCTGAGGAGAGCTCTCTCAGCTGCTGCTATAAATGGAGAGCAGCCCTCACTCTTTCGAACTGCAGTAACAGCAAGGGAAGCATTCCAAGCAGTTGGGGAATACTCAGGGTTTTGTATACGTCAGAAGCACGGAACACAGGGGAAATTATACACCGCTACTTTTTGTGGCAATAAAGACAGAATCCTTAGTAATCCTCCTCTGCATTCTGAGGCTTACCACCCCAATTCCACAGAACTGGATATTCAGGCAGAGTGTCATTTAAAACATTAATCGCTTTCTTTTTGATTCTTACAGTTTGGAATGCCTAGAAAATGCAGAAACGTTGCCAAGAAGAATCTAAAGAACATTTCTCTTCCTCTGGCGACTACTCCACATTTCATCAAAAGGCAAGAGAAGAAAGCATGTACTGTCAAAAGAAAAGTTCAAGGTGTCAGATAAGTGATTATCAGAGTGAGACCCAGCCTCAGTGTGTTTACATCTCTAATTCTGGAAGGAGGCCCGGGACCGGGCCTCAGGGCCGAGATGCACAGGAGTTCTCAGAAGCCAAGTGCCCCAGAGGTGAATTCCTCAGCGTGACTCACAAACAGGGCTCCTCCTCTGAGTTGGGAGTATTCCATCTGAGAATTCCTGTTATTATTGTTCTTGACGGTGGAGAAATACTGATCGTGTTCTATAAAAA
Source organism: Oreotragus oreotragus (assembly GCA_006410675.1). Lineage (NCBI taxonomy): Eukaryota > Metazoa > Chordata > Mammalia > Artiodactyla > Bovidae > Oreotragus > Oreotragus oreotragus. Next base: position 100,657 of record SJYX01018686.1, read on the forward strand.
GAATAAAGCTGACAACTGTGTGTGGGTGTGTGAGTGTGTGAGTGTGTGTGTGTGTGTATACGTGGTGGGACCAGGTTCCTCGTTGTCCTCTGTGCCTCGTCGGCGTGGATTCTGGTGCCCGTGAGGTGCCGGTACACACGTATCCCAGGGATGCTTTCTTTGTACTGTTCTGTCTCCAAGTTTCTTTCTAGTTTCAGCAGATACTGTTATTTCAACGATTTGAGATGTGTCTGGAGCTCTCCAGCCGCGGGCTCTGTGCTGCTTGTTCCGACTTCAGATCTCACAGGATGTCCAGAGCGTTGTCAGGTATTTATTTGTTCTGCCTCAAATTCTGACAGTAACCTTCCCATCCCACCCTTATCTTCCAGGGAATGTGGGAAATATCTGTGCATTCTGTGGATTTTTGGCCCTTCTGTTGGAAGCACCAAAGGAATTTTTTTTTTTCTAAGTCTAATAAAAGTAAAGGTGGTCTGAAATCAGATTCCAAATGGAGTACTGAGAATGGCAGAAGAGAGAGATGGGAAGGGCCCTTGTCATAAAAAATGGCACTGAGCTGATGGAAGAATTGCCCTACTACCTGCCTTGTTGTTATGTGATCGTGGGAATTTTCTATTATTTAAGCCATTTAGGGGCAGAGCTTCAGGTCCCTGCAATGGAAAACTTCCTGGTGAGGTAAGTAGAAGCTTTTTCTGGGACCAGAGGGAAGAGCTTTTCTTATCCATCATCGTAGAGCAGTCAGGGCTGGGGGTTCCCAGGATTGCCAACCATCACTTCCTCTTCAAAAAGCGTTCAGAGCTGCGATAAAATGTGCATTTCTGACTAATTTCTTTTTGTAAGTAAAAAGTGGAGGACCAAAGAAACTACTGAAAATGCGTTTCTTCTAGGGACACTATGGTCATTGTGGCCGATGGGAGGCAACCCCAGGCCCTTCAGCTTCATTATGAAGAAGACCCAAGATGTGTGAAATGTCTTTCATTTGCTTCTGTGTCTGTCGCTGGTGGCCCAGTGACCTGGGGAGTCACACATGGACCCACGTTTAGTTTAATGCTCTGTGGTCGCCATGTTGAAATTCTTCGTCATCTCTATGCACTTTTCATTTGGCACAAGACTCCACAAATCACACAGCAGGGCCTGCTCTCACGTCCCAGGAAGTATGGCTCCAACAGCCTCTCTTAATAGGGAAGAGTAGTGGCAGCAATGCAAAATCCACTTCATAAGCGTCTCTCTTGAATGTCATCTCTCATTTTCTGGCTAAAAGGATGAATGATGAGTGTCCCTCTGGTCTGGTTTTACTGTCTTCTCTCTTTAGTCTTCCAGCTAAACGCTCAGCTTTGAAAAGCAAGGACTCAATGTGTAATTTAAAAAGAGACCCAGGAACATCTCGTTCTGATGTCAGGTAGACAGCAGGTTGAGGATACTTGTACTGAGTATGAAGTGTCTTCACGGCCTAATTGGGCTTTTAAAACTTGCTACCCCATTAGAAGGAGAGCGTGGGCTGAGTGCTGCATTGGAATTCAAGTTTCATCTAAATAATGTTGAATCTCCTACTTGGCATCCTGCTTATGCTAATCCTTTCAGCACTTAATGATGTTTATCAGGACTTGTGTTTCCTCTTCTTTAGGGATGTGCGCCACTAGTGAAGAAAGGTTGGTTTTTTCCAGAGAGGGAAAGGTGCCTGAGGGCAGCATGTAGCGGGTTCTTATGTGGAGCCTTGCAGGTTTGGCCACTCACTGCCATTACTCCATACTTATCAGAAGCTGGGTATAACCTGGGTATCATCTATCCTTCTGTGCAGCTGATTTAGGCTGTGAGCCCTAGAAATAAAAGCTCAGCCAATAGAGCTCGGCTCCTTTCACACACTGCCCTGTCTGCAATGATTCATAATCAAAGGTAAACATCTTTATTTCATCTCCAGCCAACTGCTCAGGTGAAAATGGACACACTGTATTTCATCACCAAGAAGATGTCCTGTACTTGGGGATGTGGTGGCCTTGTTTCAGGGCTCTGTCGGGCTGTCTTCAGCTGTTTGTGACGTCCTCCTGTTTGAGAAGAATGCTTAACCTGAGGGGAAGGAGCAGAGCAGGGAGGGGGCCTCCCTCTCTGGGGTCAGAGGCTGAGCCTTGGGACAGCCCTAGAAGGTGGTTGGAGGGGACCACGTAAAAGAAGGTGCAGAGAAGTCGGTCAGCGTGCTTCAGAGGAAGGGCATCCTAGACCCTTTGGTCCTGCACAGTCGTGGGGCTGGGGTCTCAGGATCCTGTGTAGACCTGAGTCTTCGATTCAGAGGAGGTGCTATTGGTGAAGGAAGAACACTTATCTGGCGGGGTCTCCTTTCTTCTTCTTTGGTCCCTCTTTCTTTTCTGATCCACTGGCTTTTATTTGCTTGAGTTGGCTCTTAAATCTCTAGGACAGTCTTCCTCCTGAGCCTGGTTTTCTTATTGTTTCTCTACTTTGCCCTCATTTCTTACTGTTACTGCCTGCCTTCTTTGCAGGGACCAGAGGGGGCCCTCTGTGTGCTCCTCACACTCTTTGCTGGTGAAGGTTGGGGGTCCTTGCTGGCAATGAGTGCTTCCTAAGGAGGGACTGGCTAAGGCAAAAGTCCCTGTGACATCTGACAGATTCTTTCTTTGGACAGAGACAAGAGAAGGGTTGACTTGTTCCTTGTGTTTACATTTACAGTTAGTATCCCTGTCCACGAAATGAGACTTTTTCTTATAAGGCTTTGCCAGCATACTGTTTTTCAGGGTGGTGTTCATCCAGATTAAAAAAGAAAGAAAGAAAATAGTTACAGGTCTGAAACGGAGACAGGGAATAAGCATAAGCCAGGGAGCAGGTGTTGAGGGGGATTTGGTGCCGCTTTTCTTCTCTCCATTTGAATGACTTTTGCTTCAAACAGCAGACTGGCGTCAATAACAGCAGCAGTGCTGGTGATACAGCTTTATTCAGAGTCTACAGGGGGCAGGACTGCTTTCCGTTCTACATAAAGACTACGCAATGAGTAGAGTGGTGATATTACAATGCGTGTGTAGCCAATCTTGTTTAGGAAAGAATTCAAAGTGACTTACAGTGATCTATAAATTAAGGATCATAGATGAGACCATCAGAGCAATAGGAAAATAAAGACAGAAAAAGAGAGCAGGAAGTAGGAATGAGGTTCACACACAAAATTCATGCATGCCCCCATGTTGCATATATTAACTACAGGCAGAATGTGCATTTGGTTTCAATAATTCTCACAGCCAATGTAGAGAGGAAAACATATCCAGCTGAATAAGCCTGGTGTATCTAATATAGACAGGTCAGTTATCCCAAAAATAACAATGCTTTCAGGTGCTGGGCCCCGAGGAAGAAAAATTCTTTGGTTCTTACAGAAAAGACACCACATGATACAACAAATAACATCATCAACACAATCCTGACATTGAATCCATCAGTGAGTTGTTTAGGGCCACTTCTCAAAGTGTCCCTCAATGCCAGAGGTGGCATCACTCCAAAATCACTGGGGACAAGCAATTCTAACGAGTGGTAGTGAAATGCATTTGTTAAAAACTTGGACCCTGGAGATAGATTTTCAAGCAAATGTTGGCTCCACCACCTGGGGGCTAACCCTGCCCTGGGTGGATATGGGATTGAATGAGGCAGTGAGCACAGGATACCTAACATTCCTGAAACATGCTGGGCACTTAAGAAAGGTTACAGTTATTGAGTGAAGACTGTAAATGAACTGCAGCATTTGCTTTAAGCATTCCAGAACAAACCCTGTTTTCTCTTAATAGAGCATTTGCTGATAAGAATTAGAGCCAAAGATTCGAAGAGAATCAGCCAAGAGGGGAGATGGGTCTTATATGCCTTTATAAAAATTGAGAAGTTTGGAAAAATGTGTCTGAATAGCAGGCTACTCTCCACAAAATACAATCCTGGGTCTATACTAACAGTCCAGTAAAAGTACAGTTGAGGCTTCAAAGTCCTGTGCTGTAGGGCATGGTGGCAGTACTTTCAGGACTGCAAAAGAGATTAACTAGAGTGAAAGTAGAGTTGCTCAGTTGTTTCCGACTCTTTGCGACCCCGTGGACTGTAGCCTGCCAGGCTCCTCTGGCCATGGGATTTTCCAGGGAAGAGTAGTGTAGTAGGAAGCCATTTTCTTCTCCAGGGGATCTTCCTGACCTCAGAAGTGAACCTGGGTCTCCACCAGGGAATTCCCAGGGTATTGGCAAAAATTTTTCTCAGTAAAATACCCATAGACCTTCTACTTTTGATTAATGTGTACCTTTGGTTAAAAGTGCTTAAATTAAAAAAAAAATAATCTAACACTTAACTATCAGCTTCATTGGATTGCTCTATCGGGATATTACTCGCAAATCAATTAATGTTGGGGCATCTGCCAAAGATGAGTGCTGTTGGTTTTAGACAAGTGGTCTGTTGCTTTTCTTTCTCAGAAATAACAGGCAAGCCATCCAGGCCATCTCTCAACAAAGCTGCCATCGCCACCACAACAGTAACAGCAACCGTGATTACCCTCACGGTAACATCTACATATGAAACAGTGTAGATGTGTGTATTATTTAAGTTAATAGTAGGAAGGGAAAAGGGCAAAATGCATTGAATTCAATCAGTGATGGCACTGAATGAAGAAGTTACTCCTGTTCTCTTCCACTGAAAACTGCTATCTGATTCATCAAGAGACAATCCTGATTCTAAGTATGATCTCAGCACTGGGGTGGAGACGACATCAGTTCATGAGTTCGGGTGGCTTAGCTCATTCCTGTCTACTTAGCTTAAGGCCGAGGGTAAATCCATGAAAAGTACAAATAACCTTAGAGTGGCACAGATTCTTCACACGGTACTAAAGAGTAAGATGAATAGAAGCCATTACAGAATAGTTACCTGAAAATACCCTCAATACTCGAGGTTGCAATCGATCAAGCAGAAACATGGCTTTTATTTTGGATAGGATGTCTAATAGAGAAACTAATGAGTATTGCTTCAGAGGAGCAAAGGCCTGGCCTGGTTAATCATAGATTAGGTTGTACTCTGGGCCATTCATTGTCCAACATTGTGGCAGCCCCCACAGTCCTGGAGATGGAAAATGGTCTCCAAAATTTTTGTTCAGCTTGAGCTTTTTAATCAACTCCACAAGATGAAGGGACATTTAACTTAGCTGATATTATTTTCATATTTTACTTGCACATTGAAAAAATATATAAATAAATTTAAAAATATAAACAGTTATGGTGCTGCTTCAATAAAAATTAATAAAGGGAGATATAAACACCTACTCCTAGTTTAAAAACAAACAGGGATAAAAGAATGCTGTGAAATCAGTGGTGGCATTGAGACCATAATTAAAAGGAAATGCAGTAGACAGCTTTACTCCCAGTTTCCAGGGAACACATATTAGCCATCACAGGTACAAATGATCAACGTTAGCTTTCTGCAGTCACTCTGGGGTGTCCTTCAAGTTGCCAGTGAGGAAACATCCTTGCATGGCTTGACGAGGATGTCACCTGGTCAAATTAAACAGTGGCTTTTCTTTTAGAGAGGCATGTCTTGTCTGACTCTGGATGGATCTGATCTGGCTGGCGCTCTGTGCTCCCTGGCCTGTGCCTGGGACTGATGACCCTACCTGATCAAGGCAGTTGCTGCGTAGATACCTCAGTGCTTGCTGGATGCTCTGTGGCAGGGGCTGCCCAGTTCTCTGGACATGAACGATGAGGGGAACGCCAAAGACTGCCTTGTCTCGATAATCAGGAACTTTCATCCTCTTCATGAACTTTGGAACTGCCCTAGAATTCACAGAAACCAGGTCATGCACGCCTCGTGGAGCACACTGTGGGGAGAGGCTGTGAAAGCAAGAGGGAAGCCAAGCTTTTGTTGGAACATCTGACAGGCGCCGGGGAATTCAACATTTCTCCCTTGATTATTCACATTACATTGGAAGGACTGTGTGTGCCCTGTGCCTCTAACTGTTAAACAGGGTGATTCACATTAGCAGAATGGATTTATGGCCCTGCTTTCAAATCAAGTTCTTGACATTCCAGTTTAACTGTGACGGACACACTTCTTAAGTGATAAACACTTGAAAGTCCCCAATAAGACAAAACAAAACAAAATTTAAAACTACATCAGAAAGAAAAAATTTGGTTGGGGTTGGAGGAGAAAGAAGAGAAGATAAAATATTATGTTAATATCTTCCCTTACTCTTCTAGAACCAGTTGTACTTTTTAAAGAAAATTTTAATACACAAGCATATGTTGATTTGACAACACAATTTATAACTTTCTTATTATATTTTATAAAACATAAACTGCCAATTCTTCTTTGTGCATAATATATAACATGACAATTAGCAGCACATCTTATGTTTTTCCAAATTCATCAAATTGTCTAAAATCGGTCCACATTCAAGTTCCAACATATGCTTTTGTGAGTTCCTTATTCCAAAGGTTTACTGCATAGTCTTGTTTTTATTAGCTAATGAAATAAGAGCGGAACTGTATTTGAAGAGTTCAGTGCTCTCAGAATGAAGCAATGCTCTAAGTGTGGAGCTCTGCATTGGGCCAGGAGGTACAAGAAACAGATGTTTTCTTTGCAAACTGCCAGAATTACTTTATGGCAAGTTTATTTTTAATGTCTCTGTTCACAACTAATCACTCTTTACTTGGAGCCTGACTGCCTTCCCTGGAAACTGACAGAGAGCTACAAACAAAGCAATGCTTCCTGTAGGCTACATCTCATCCAGGCTTTGGCAGCCCAGAGGCGGACACTGAGGAAGAACTCTGGGCGAGACTGGCAGTGAAAGAAACAACCAGATTCCTCAGAACTCAGAAAGCAAACACGGACGCGCTTGCCATCACACACTGAGCCCTGGAACGAATGGTCCGCTCCAAGGTGAATGGGCTACGCACCACGTCCAGCCATGCTTGTTGGACATGGAGTGCTTCTCCATGATGGCCGTGAGGCGGAGCAGCGAGAAGCGCTGGAGCAGGTTCAGCTGGCCGGCTGTCTGTCCGCTGATGTGGGGTGACGCCGTAGATGGCTGCGGCTGGTGTGAGAGCTGGAAGCTGTTCCACCGGAGTCGCCTTCACCGGAAAGACCGTCAGAGAAGCCAGTCACAAAGGGGATGGGTTTGTCAGAAAACATGGGATGTTACCGATTTTTAAGTAGCTAATCAAAATAGTTTCCGAGCCAAGAGAGTCACAGAGCAAACAGAGCAGAAAGACACAAAATGCACAGAACAAACAGAAGAAACTATTTTGGAAGGTGTCATTATCTGTTTCATTGGTGGTGTTAGTTGCTCAGTCATGTCCAACTCTGCGACCCTCATGGACTGTAGCCTGCCAGGCTCCTCTGTCCCTGGGATTCTCCTGGCCAGAGTGGTGGAGTGGGTTGCCATTCCCTTCTCCAGGGAATCTTCCCGACCCAGGGATTGAACCCAGGTCTCCTGCATTGCTGGCAGATTCTTTACCGTCGGAGCCACCATGAGGAGGCTTAAATAAGTGATATAATACATTTTACGTGTTAGTTCATTCCTAAATCCATTCCCACAGTGTTGAAAGCACCTGAGACTGTGTGTGTGTGAGAGAGAGAGATGTTCAGATAGACAGAGGCAGAGGCAGAGACCACACACATTTGGGAGCTGCAGAGCACCATCACACTGCTGTCCGGACTCCACACTCTGACTGTGACAGGTGCAGACGAAGCTCTCCTGACGTGACTGCACAGCAGTGAGCCTGAGAGACATCACTGCCTCGGGAGAGACCCAGCAACACATACAGCAGGACTGTTCCTACTGGTTATCCCCTTCCAGGGACATTTATCTAAGGTGCTTGTGAAATGATCATAGTGAAACAGCTTTTATGTGCTTTGTATTCTGCATTTTAAAGTCAAAATAAACATACAAAGTACTGCATACACCTTAAGTTCAGTTCAGTCGCTCAGTCGTGTCCGACACTGAGACCCCATGAATCGCAGCACGCCAGGCCTCCCTGTCCATCACCATCTCCCGGAGTTCATTCAGACT
>SJYX01018687.1:0-21055 GCA_006410675.1 Oreotragus oreotragus
TGAGCACCAAAGAATTGATGCTTTTGAACTGTGGTGTTGGAGAAGACTCTTGAGAGTCCCTTGGACTGCAAGGAGATCCAACCAGTCCATTCTGAAGGAGATCAGCCCTGGGATTTCTTTGGAGGGAATGATGCTGAAGCTGAAACTCCAGTACTTTGGCCACCTCATGCGAAGAGTTGACTCATTGGGAAAGACTCTGATGCTGGGAGGGATTGGGGGCAGGAGGAAAGGGGCATGACAGAGGATGAGATGGCTGGATGGCATCACGGACTCGATGGACGTGAGTCTGAGTGAACTCCGGGAGCTGGTGATGGACAGGGAGGCCTGGCGTGCTGCGATTCATGGGGTCACAAAGAGTCGGACACGACTGAGCAGTGGAACTGAACTGAACTGATACAACCTATTTATACTCTATCAGTTTTAGGCTGTCTTCAAACTAATTATTTGACTTTAACATATATTTTATGTTCAATTGAACTTGCTTTCAATTATTTTTTCATAACTTTTACATAGAGCCTTTGCTGCTAAGTCACTTCAGTCATGTCCGATCTGTGCAACCCCATAGATGGCAACCCACCAGGCTTCCCCATCCCTAGGATTCTCCAGGCAAGAACGCTGGAGTGGGTTGCCATTTCCTTCTCCAACAGAGAGCCTTTAGTGATAGTAAATCCACTTCCTGTTTGTGGTATTAGTGCTTTCCTGTGATTCTAAATGCAAATGGGTCTGCTGGGATCCTCCACTTGTTTCTTATGAACTGCTTAATACATTTAATATGTGACTCACTACTCTTTTTCTTCTTGGATCTTTTCTGTTTTGTTTTGTTTTTTTTTTTTTGCTTTTTATGATTGACATGTAAAACTATAAATGTTTAACGTATATAAATTGAGTCTGGGAATAAGTATATGCCTGTAAAGGCTTCCTTGGTGCAGTTAACGAGTCTACCTGCAATGAAAGAGACTGAGGTTCAATCCCTGGGTCAGGAAGACCCCCTGGAGAAGGAAATGGCTACCCACTGCAGTATTAATACTGCCTGGAGAATTCCAGGGACTGAGGAACCTGGCGGGTTACAGCCCATGGGGTCCCAAAGAGTTGGACCAGAATCTATGCTGTAACACTCATTACCTCCAAAAGTTTCCACCTGCATTCTGTACTGTTATTATTACTGCTTCTCCTCTTCCTCCTCCTCCTCATCTTTGTCATCTCTGTTGTCATTATAAGAATGATTGAAATTAAATCTAGCCTCTTAGCAAACATTTTTATCTCCAATACAATATTATTAACTATAGGCACTGTGTTGTACAGTAGATTTCTGGTACTTACCTTTCATAACTGAAATTTTGACTAATAACTCCCCTTTTATCCCCCTTCCCTCAATCCCTGGCAACCCCCATTCTACCCTCTGCTTCTATGAGTTTGACTGTTTGGATTCCTCATATAAGTGATATTAATATCATGTAGTATTTTTCCTTATTTTTCTGGTTTATTTCACTTAGCATAGTTCCCACCAGGTTCATCCTTATTATCATAAATGGCAATATTTCTTGATTCTTTGAGGAGTCCTGTATCAAATTCTTTTACATCATCCTCTTATAAATGGGGCTTAATCTAAACATTGATTTGATTCAATCAAATCAGTGTTTCTGTCCATGCTTCTTTATTGCATAAAATTCACCAAAAGTATTTTAAAAAATGAAGGCAAAAAGAGGGAGGTATCTTTACCAAAACACTAAAAATCAAGCTGACTAATTCAACATTTCTTAAATTTACTACTAATTATATATGAAATTGCTGAGGGTAAAAAAATCACCTCTAACTTCATTTTCTAACTCCTGTGATAACACTGCACATAGGGAGATCAGTATCATGAATTTCCAAAGCCTAACTTCTGTATTCTGAGGATAATCAAGGATTTTAAAAAAAGTCACATTTTCAAACCTACCATTTAGAGTTTAAATTGTATAATGTTCCAGTACCCAGAATCTGTCTGCAGAACATGTGGGCAATCCTTAATGAAGGTCTCAGTTAAGCTATTCTTCAAGAGAGAAGCCCACAGATCAAATACTCTCTTTACAAATTAAGCCCTGCATTTCATAGACAACAAAATACCCAATTAGTTGAGGATCAAATGCTAATAGGCAGAGTTGAATCACCCAAGAATAAGGGATGCAATTGTGTAAAGCTGTAAGACCTTACTTAGAATTCTAAGACATTTAAACTTCCCCTAAATCTCATTGCTGTCATCACATGAAAATCCACATGCTATTTATATTGTCTGTGATAACCTGTGATTGCAATTATCATAAAATAGAGCAAAGCCACTAATATCTAGTCTGCTTCTGTGACATTTGTTTTCAGCATGGCAGCGTGTCTCTTAGCCATGACTGAATTATGTTAATGAGAAACACCTGAAAATATAGGCTGGAGAAATTCATCACTTTCATTGGTGTCAGTTTATTTCTGGTCATATTCTTCAAAAAATGTATACATTTCCCCCTTGCAATAAGCATGTCCAATAAACATATTCCATATCCTTTTAAACAGAGAAATTTTGTGAAGAAAATGAAAAAAATTATGGAAAATGTGAATGAAATCATGGAGAAAGGGGGAAAAACTTGTCCCTAGGTAGGAATGCATCCAAATGTTACCAACCAACATAAAGTGAAAGAGGGAGTGTGTGTCTGTGTGTATATAGGTCTCCCATACTTTATTAAGCTTTCTTGTGAAAGACAATGTCTTTCAGAGAGAATGATTAATTTAAAAATTTCAAATCCTTTAAAATTTTTTTCTCTTTGTTTAGTTATGCTGAAAACCCCCACCTCAACCCATATATTCCTCTCTCATAACTCAGAAACTATATACTTTATTCTTTTAGCATTTACTCAAGAAATTTCAATATAAACATTTACCATAAAGATAATCTTTGTTAACTGTCCTCCAGAATAATGCAAGGACCTTTAAACAACTTATTAATTTAAGCCACTGTGTCCTCTCTTAACTAAACTTTCAGAAGATGTTGTTTTAATTCTATTCATATTGTTATATATAACAGAAATTAACACATTATAAAGCAATTATACTATAATTAAATCTTCAAAAAGTAAACAACCAGAAAAAATAATTACAATTAAATGAAAGTAAAATAAAATGGTAATAACAATATAGTGTTTACAAAATGATTATTATCCCTTTAGCTCAAGTTTTCTTCTATCTCATAGGTTTTTTTGCTTTTTGTTTTTTGGTCAGATTCATTCTGGAAAATGTTCTAGGTGCCCTGTGCTATGTGCTTAGTCACTCAGTCCTGTACTGCTCTTTGTGACCCCATGGATGGTAGCCCACCAGGCTCTTCTGGCCTTGGGGATTCTCTAGGCAAGAATACTAGAATGGGTTGCCATACCCTTCTCCAGGGGATCTTCCAACCCAGGGATCAAACCCAGGTCTCCTGCATGGCAGATGGGTTCTTTACCAGCTGAGCCACCAGGGAAGCCCAAGAATACTGAAGTGGGTAGACTATCCCTTCTCCAGCAGATCTTCCCAGGGTCTCCTTCATTGCAGGTGGATTCTTTACCAGCTGAGCTAACAGTGAAGTCCAAAACCTGTCTAAGTGGAGTCCTATGGACTCTAGCCAGCCAGACTCTTCTCTCCATGGAATTCTCCAGGCAAGAGGACTGGAGTGGGTTGCCATGCCCTCCTCCAGGGGATCTTTCCAACCCAGGGATCGAACCCAGGTCTCTTGCATTGCAGGCGGATTCTTTACTGTCTGAGCCACCAGGGAGGCATATTCATCCTAAATACTCTGTCTTTTCTCTAATACCCTCATGTTGCCTATAGTTGTGAAAGTCTTGTTAGTATAAATTTGTATAGCAACATTTGTCTTTCAGCACTTGAAGATATACCATTACTTTCTGGTTCCACTGCTACTTATGGAGATAGCACTTTGCATCTAAAAATGATCCCTTGAAAGTTACCTGTTTCTTACTGATTGCCTTATGACCTCCCTTGTCTTTGGTACTCTGAAATTTCACTACTATGTTCCAAGTATGAATTTCTTTAGCTATATTAGTCTTAGGACTGATGCTTTTCTTCAACTCTGGAAAATTATTTTCTTTTGAAATACTTATCTCCCCAACCTCTCTATCATCTATCTCCTACTAGAATTCCAATAAGAAATGTGTTATATTCCTTCTCTTCTCCTCTTATCACCCCTCATTACATCTCCATCTGTTTTTGTCTATGTGGTGCACTGTTTAAGTTCTTTTCATCTGTCTTCTAGTTTATTCAGGTTCCCTTCAGCTGTGTTTAATTTGCACTGTATCACATTTACTGAGTTTCTGACTTCAATAATTCAGTGTTTTATTCATAAAAATAGTATTTTATTTTTTCTCAGATATGCCTAGCCATTTGTATAGTCTCTTATTTGTCATATCTTGATGTTGTCATTTATTTTCTTGAATACGTTTAATATGCTTATGTTATATTCTGTATTGATAATATCATCTGCACTCTTTGTGGGTCTGATTCTACAAGCTGTTATTTCTGCTAATTCTCCTCTAGCTTGTTACTGATTTATTTTGTGATTTTCTTTACCGTGACTTCTGTCCCATAAAAGGTTTTTTGAGGTTTCGATTTAAGAGCTTCTGCTCAGGAGGATCTATTTGTGTGCTGGCAAGTGTTTGGAGATGTCGCTGTCCCAGGAAAACTTGAAATAGTTGAATTCAGGAGTTTTAAGGTATGTGGTTAGTGTGAGTTTAGGCCCCAGACTCAGGAGTGTGAGTCTATGATTAGTAATTTTAAGATGATTTAAATCAATAACAATCTCTTTACCCAGAGTCATAGCTGGAACATGTACAGATCCTTGATGGAATCCTTCTGAAATGCATGTTTTTCTCTAATTAACTCAGTGTTGGTATTTGCCAAAGCTGCCACGTACAACCTGAAGTGAAGTGAAATGAAGTGAAAACCGCTCAGTCGTGTCCAGCTCTTTGCAACCCCATGGACTATACAGTCCATGGAATTCTCTAGGCTACAATATTGGAATAGGTAGCCTTTCCCTTCTCCAGGGAATCTTCCCAACCCAGGAATCGAACCCAGGTCTCCCACATTGCAGGCAGGTTCTCTACCAGCTGAGCCACAATGGAAGCCCACGAATACTGGGGTGGGTAGCCTATCCCTTCTCCAGTGGATCTTCCCACCTCAGGAATTGAACCAGGGTCTCCTGCAATGCAGGCAGATTCTTTACCAACTGAGCTATCAGGGAAGCCCTTAGCAGCCCACATTCACACTGTGGTTCATGCAAAGCTCATTCTCTGGGGTTATGCAGTGCATGATGTTTGCCAGTATATACAAGCATAATGGTCTTGGTGTTATCATTTGGGCATTGTAGTTTTAAATGTGTCTCTGGCCTGAATGCTCACTTTGTTCATCAAGTCTGCCACTCCCCTCCCCAGTGTCACTTACTTCCTTATAGCACAAGCTCTACCCAGCACCAGGTCACCAGGAATGAGGAAATAGATCTCTAGGGTAAACTCAAGCTTTAGTAACCTTCTGTCTTTCAAAATTTTTGCATTTTTAAAATTTTTACCCTAAACTATAACCCACTTGCCCCTACAAGTTAAGCAATGCATTTTAAAAGTTTTTGTTTTGTTTTATAGAGTATTACTATATAATTTTATACTGGAAAGGGCTCTCTAGACATTTATCTCTCATACTTCAAAAAAAAAAAAAAGAATCTATAGGACCTACTCTGAAATCAAGACTTAGTCACTGTTATTCCAGCAGCTTACATCATGCCTGTGAGCAGGGGATCTTTACCAGTTAAGGCTCCAGAATTATGAGCTCCGGTTGTGTAGTCTTCTGAACTCTGGTGGTTTTATTTCATCAGAGAGAGTCTACAGAGATCCCAGTGTTGGTGATGAGAGTTTGGAAAGACATAACAGGAGGAGGGATGTACTGATACTTCTAACTTGTAAGGCTGATCGCTTGACTTTGTGTTGGGTATTTTCAGTTTCCTTCTGCCATACACAGTCATTTCACATTACAGCAATAGTGTTTGCCTGTTTTAAATTTATTGTTATATAATAAGGAGCCCATTTATATCAATTTGCTGCATTTTTCCCCTTGTAAATATGGGACTGATTCTTTGCATAACTTCACAGAGGTCCTTAGACAGGGAAAGGAAGGATCAATCACTAAAGGCTTACTATAAGCACTTGCTGGGCACTACCTATGTTATTTTAATTATTCTTGTTTTATAGATAACACCAGCAACAGCAGTGATCCAAGCTTATGTTTATTAAGAGCTTACTATAGGTCAGGCATTAGTCTGAGTATTTTATATGTATCAAATTTTATAATCCTCAGAACAACCCTGAGAAGTGCCATTTTTAACCCCATTTTATAGATAAAGAAATGATCTTAGAGGTTAATTTTCCAAGTTTGTATAGCTAGTGAGTGACAGATCAGGGTTTAAATTCAGGACCACCTAACTCCAGACTTTATGTCCTTTCTTTGTGCACAAATATGTTACTCTCCTAAAATCATATTGGGCATTTGGGGAGGCAGTATTTTTGTTCAACCAAACAACAACACAAAGGGATTTCAGTGCTGCTGAAGAGTTAATAGAACTTTAGAGCACAAGAGAACATTTTTAACAACTGAAAAAAATCTAACGCTTTGGCCTTTCAAAGAACATTTAATTCTTAAGGCTGTGCCTGTCCTGTATTTCTACATCATTTGCGGATGAACTGTTAACCTTCAAATTAGTCGCTCCAGGGTTCTATTTACATTTTTAATAGAGAAAATATCAGAGGATCATAAGGCCTAAGTGAGATTCAAGAGAAATTTTCAAGAGGAATAAGTGATTGGAGCAACAGAATGTGTCCCAATGCCCTATATATCATTAAAGAGTTAATTAAATGTATTAAGGAAAATGTAGTGTCAATTTGCTCTAATTGAGAAAAAATTTGGGAGGAATTATTAAAGCCAGACTTACATGAAGAAAGCTGGTCTGTCTGCATAATCTGCAGAAGACATTTCTGGTCACCATGGACTCCGTGTTAATGAGCTCTGACTTGGTTAAAGCCCCTCTGAGGGAGAGTGTTTAGTCTACAGTTGGCTTGCTAATGAGCACTGCCAAGATGTAGATTGGTCTCAGGTGTTGAACTCTAAAACGAGCAGGAAGTTTCCCTCCAGAGTCAACTTCTTGAGCATACCTCGACATGCAAGTTTACCCTGTCAGCTTCCTCCAGCCATCAGTCACCACAGTTGTGTCATTTCATGGAAAAGGGACAAAGAATGTTCATTGTGAAATGAGATGCTTTGTAATTTAGGGGCATCCATAATAATTTCTCCTTAATGGTTCTCCCAGCCAAATAACTGATGAATTATGAATTGATGAAAAAAATCAGCATTTTGATATGCTTAAAGTGTATTGGGATATTCTTTAAGACAAGAGAAACAAGTATTTTAAACACTCAGCATGTTTCTTTAACTCTTCAACAGCTACAGACAGAAAAGTCACTTAAAAAAAAAAAAAAAAAAAACTCTGGTGTTGACATCTCATTTTAACTATAGCAAACAAATAGAAAAGCCTAGGTTTTCTATAGCTTTCTACCAACTTCATCTTTTGTTGTTGTTTAGTCATTAAGTCATGTTCAACTCTTTTGCAACCCCATGGACTGTAGCTCACCAGGCTCCTCTGTCCATGAGATTTCCCAGGCAAGAATACTGGAGTGGGTGGCCATTTCCTTCTCCAGGGGATTTTCCCCACGTAGGGATTGAACCTGCATCTCCTGCATGACAGGTGGATTCTTTACTGCTGAACCACCAGGAAACAAGTTTTAAGAGAGCTTAATGTTTCACAGAAGCAAGATTCTGTAGCCACTTTATATTTGTCAAAATTTCTATTGCCATTTTTAGGATACTCTGAGTTAGAGGCAGATTCATTTATCCTAGAAGTTCATCACTATGGAGTTGCATATTTAAAACAGGGGTCAAAATATCTCAAACTGAATGAAACCAGTATAATACAATTGTTACAATTTAAAATTATCTTTTGTTTTGGACTAGTCAGAAGCTGCCAGTGGTTCGATATTGAACAGTGAATTAA
This sequence comes from Oreotragus oreotragus, assembly GCA_006410675.1. NCBI lineage: Eukaryota > Metazoa > Chordata > Mammalia > Artiodactyla > Bovidae > Oreotragus > Oreotragus oreotragus. Next base: position 8,105 of record SJYX01018687.1, read on the forward strand.
AATTGTTTATCTCTGTTTACTTTCTTGGTTTGTTGAAATCTTATTTTTCAAGTGGTCAGGATACCAATAATATCATTTAGAAATGTAGATATCAACTAAAGTAGAATTCTTAGACTATGTACCCACATACCCCCATATTCATGCACACATATACACACACTAATTTATGTTTTTGTCTTTGTTACCAAATGTATTATTATATAGCAACATTGAATGTGAATTGCTAGTCCAACTATGAGATCACTTCTTAATTTATTGTTTAAGTAGAAAATCTATTTGAAAGATTAATTTAGTTGAAATGATTGTACTTTCAAACTTAGAGAATTCAGGAGGCTCTGCAAATTCTGGACATGAAATTCTACATATTTGAGACAGCACCCCCACTCTTCTCTTTAGCTATTGATCTTTGTCTTTTAATCAACTCCAAATATACCCCTTCTGTGAAGCCTTTACTTCTTTAGCTCACCTGTATTTAGCCCCATTTTTACACATGGCTCTCAAAAAATTATTTACATTCCACTTAGATACAATTACTTTATATTCTTAGATTGTTTCATTTGTCTCTTATCTTCTCTGCAACTATATTATATATATATATATCAAGTAGTAGGACCTTGTTTTCATGATTCAAGGTATCTCAGATGACTTCCTAAGGAGGGAGTCTTAGGAGGGGAATGACCCTTCTAGATTGTTTGCTGTGGTAACAAACAATCCCAAATTTTCAGTAACCTGCTGCAACAGTTTCATTTGTCAGTCACATAAATGCTATTCCAGGGTCTTTTGAACTGTGGTGTTGCAGAAGACTCTTGAGAGTCCCTTGGACTGCAAGGAGATCCAACCAGTCAATTAGGAAGGCGATCAGCCCTGGGAATTTTTTGAAAGGAATGATGCTAAAGGTGAAGCTCAAGTACTTTGGCCACCTCATGCAAAGAGTTGACTCATTGGAAAAGACTTTGATGCTGGGAGGGATTGGGGGCAGGAGGAGAAGGGGATGGCAGAGGATGAGATGGCTGGATGGCATCACTGACTCGATGGATGTGAGTCTGAGTGAACTCCGGGAGTTGGTGATGGACAGGGAGGCCTGGCGTGCTGCAATTCATGGGGTCGCAAAGAGTCGGACACGACTGAGCGACTGAACTGAACTGAAGGATCTGCGCCATGTCATCTTTAGCAGAAAGGATAAGGAGTAGCAGCTACTCTTGGATACTATTAGTTTCATGACAGAGGAAAAAAGAAATAAAATTGTCAAAACATGTCACTCCTACATTTTACTAATAAAAGCAAGTCACATGACCATTCCTATGTTCACCATAATGTAGATGTATGCCTTCCTCATATGGAAGAGCCAAAGCGAGTCTTAGGGCCAAGCCTGAATTCAGTGAGGAGGGAATATAATCCTTCCTTAGGGAGAGGTAACAACTGCTTTAACAGTAACATCATGTATCATAAAGGGAAAATATACAAAGAAGATCGACTGTATCAACATACTACTCTTTCCCTGTTGTGCTACATAGTTGGATCCACTTGATATCCCGTTATTTTACATTTTTTCCCTTCGAAATGCAGAAGATCCTGACAACCTCTCTTCTCCAGCCTTATAACCTCGTCATGTTATACCCAGGGGCTTCCCTGGTGGCTCAGACGGTAAAGTGTCTGCCCGCAATGCGGGAGACCCGGGTTAGATTCCTGGGTCGGGAAGATCCCCTGGACCACTCCAGCACTCTTGCCTGGAAAATCCCATGGTCGGAGGAGCTTGATAGGCTATAGTCCGACTTGCAAAGAGTTGGATACGACTGAGCGACCACTTTCATGTTATACCCACTGCTTCCTAGTCAAGAAAGAATTTATCTAACCTATATATATTGAACTACTATTTAATGAGATAGCCACAAAAATACATTATATAAGTTCCCCTCAAATTGTAGTGTACCAAAAGCTGTCTAAGTACATGGAGGAAACACAAGAAAATTAGACATGTTGCCTATTCTTAAGCAGCTTCTAATTTTATTAGGAAGTTAAAATAGGAATATATCTGTATCTATTCAGAGAAGAATGTGATGAATGCTTTAAAAGGAATAGAAAATGTCACAACATAGCAGGAACTAATCATACACACATACAAAATTGGAGCCGTTGAACTCCTCCAATTTTCCTTATTCCTGTGTCTAAAATTGATTACCATTTTTCTTTATCTTCCTCCTGCTTTCCTAAACCACTCATTCCATCAAGATTCATTTCTTTTCAATTGACATATACTTGACTTACAATATTGTTTCAGGCATACAGCAAAATTATTCAATATTTTTGCAGATTAGATTCCTTTATAGGTTATTACAGAGAATGGGTATAATTCTGAGTACTATACAGTATATCCTTGTTGCTTATCTATTTTACATCTAGGAGTTGGTATTTGATAGTTCCATACTCACTTCCCTTTGGTAACCACAACTTTGTTTTATGTGTCCATGAGCCTGTTTCTGCTTTGCATATTCATTCATTTGTATTATTTTTTAGATTCCATTTGTAAGTGATATCAGGCTTGCCTTGTGACTCAGATGGTCAAGAATCTGCTTTGCAATGCAGGAGATGCAGGTTCAGTCACTGGGTTGGGAAGATCCCTTGGAGAAGGAAATGGCTACCGACTCCAGTGTTCTTGCTTAGGGAATCTCATGGACAAAGGAGCCTGCCAAGCTACAGTCTGTGGGGTTGCAAAGAGTCAAACATGATTTGACCTTCTCTGTCTGACTTATTTAACTCACCATATTACACTCTAGGTCAATTCATACTGCTGCATTTGGCAGTATTTCATTCTCTTTTATGACTGAGTAAATGTCATTGCGTATCCATATCTTCTGAATCCAATTGTCTGTTGATGGTCACTGGGTTGTTTACATGTCTTGGCTGTTGTAAATAGTCTGCTATGAACATTGAGGTACATATATCTTTTAAAAGAGTGTTTTTGTTTATTTCTGGATATATCCCCAGGAGTAGAATTGCTGAATCATGTGATAGTTCTATTTTTAGTATTTTTTTCTTTTTTTTAAGGAAACTCCATGCCATTTTTCATAGTGACTGCATGAATTTTCATTCCCACCAACAGTACATGAGGGTTCCCTTTTCTCCATGTCCTCTCCGACATTTGTTGATACTTTTTGATAATAGCAATTCTGACAAGCATGAGGCAGTATCGCCTTGGGATTTTTAGTTGTATTTCTCTAACAGTTAGTGATGTTGAGCATCTTTTCATGTACCTAGAAACCATCTGTATGTATTCTTTGGGAAAATGTCTATCCAGGTCTTCTGCCCATTTTTTTTTTTTTAATTGAGTTGTTTGTTGATATTTGACATCTATGAGATACTTGCGTAGTTTGGGCATTAACCCTTGCCGATCAAATCACTTGCAAATATTTTCTCTGCGTCCATATACTGGCTTTTTGTTGTTGTTTTGTCAGTGGTTTCTTTTATTGGGAAGAGGTTTTAAGTTTAATTAGATCTCATTTGTTTATTTTTGCTTTTAGTTCTTTTACCTTAAAAGTGAAAATGGAAGTTGCTCGGATGTGTCCAACTCTTTGCGACCCCAGGGACTGTAGCCCGCCAGGCTCCTCTGTCCATTTAATTTTCCAGGTCAGAATACTGGAGTGGGTAGCTATTCTCTTCTCCATGTTATAGTCCCAACTGAGGAATCAAACCCAGGTCTCCCACCATTGCAGACAGACTCTTTACCATCTGAGCCACCAGGGAAACCCAAGGATACTGGAGTGGGTAGCTTGTCTCTTCTCCAGTGGATCTTCCTGACCCAGGAATTGAACCAGAATCTCCTGCATTTCAGGCAGATACTTTACCAGCTGAGCTCTCAGGGAAGCCTTAGGAGATAGATTAAAAATATTGCTATGATTTATGTCTCAGAGTATTCTGCATATATTCTCTTCCAGGAACCTTACATTTTCAGGCCTTAAGTTTAGAGTTTAAACCATTGTGAGTTTATTTTTATATATGCTGTGAGAGAATGTCATAGTCTCATTGGTTTACATATGACTATCCAGTTTTCCCAGCACCACTTATTGAAGAGATTGTCTTTTCTCCATTGTATNACTCCTACATTTTACTAATAAAAGCAAGTCACATGACCATTCCTATGTTCACCATAATGTAGATGTATGCCTTCCTCATATGGAAGAGCCAAAGCGAGTCTTAGGGCCAAGCCTGAATTCAGTGAGGAGGGAATATAATCCTTCCTTAGGGAGAGGTAACAACTGCTTTAACAGTAACATCATGTATCATAAAGGGAAAATATACAAAGAAGATCGACTGTATCAACATACTACTCTTTCCCTGTTGTGCTACATAGTTGGATCCACTTGATATCCCGTTATTTTACATTTTTTCCCTTCGAAATGCAGAAGATCCTGACAACCTCTCTTCTCCAGCCTTATAACCTCGTCATGTTATACCCAGGGGCTTCCCTGGTGGCTCAGACGGTAAAGTGTCTGCCCGCAATGCGGGAGACCCGGGTTAGATTCCTGGGTCGGGAAGATCCCCTGGACCACTCCAGCACTCTTGCCTGGAAAATCCCATGGTCGGAGGAGCTTGATAGGCTATAGTCCGACTTGCAAAGAGTTGGATACGACTGAGCGACCACTTTCATGTTATACCCACTGCTTCCTAGTCAAGAAAGAATTTATCTAACCTATATATATTGAACTACTATTTAATGAGATAGCCACAAAAATACATTATATAAGTTCCCCTCAAATTGTAGTGTACCAAAAGCTGTCTAAGTACATGGAGGAAACACAAGAAAATTAGACATGTTGCCTATTCTTAAGCAGCTTCTAATTTTATTAGGAAGTTAAAATAGGAATATATCTGTATCTATTCAGAGAAGAATGTGATGAATGCTTTAAAAGGAATAGAAAATGTCACAACATAGCAGGAACTAATCATACACACATACAAAATTGGAGCCGTTGAACTCCTCCAATTTTCCTTATTCCTGTGTCTAAAATTGATTACCATTTTTCTTTATCTTCCTCCTGCTTTCCTAAACCACTCATTCCATCAAGATTCATTTCTTTTCAATTGACATATACTTGACTTACAATATTGTTTCAGGCATACAGCAAAATTATTCAATATTTTTGCAGATTAGATTCCTTTATAGGTTATTACAGAGAATGGGTATAATTCTGAGTACTATACAGTATATCCTTGTTGCTTATCTATTTTACATCTAGGAGTTGGTATTTGATAGTTCCATACTCACTTCCCTTTGGTAACCACAACTTTGTTTTATGTGTCCATGAGCCTGTTTCTGCTTTGCATATTCATTCATTTGTATTATTTTTTAGATTCCATTTGTAAGTGATATCAGGCTTGCCTTGTGACTCAGATGGTCAAGAATCTGCTTTGCAATGCAGGAGATGCAGGTTCAGTCACTGGGTTGGGAAGATCCCTTGGAGAAGGAAATGGCTACCGACTCCAGTGTTCTTGCTTAGGGAATCTCATGGACAAAGGAGCCTGCCAAGCTACAGTCTGTGGGGTTGCAAAGAGTCAAACATGATTTGACCTTCTCTGTCTGACTTATTTAACTCACCATATTACACTCTAGGTCAATTCATACTGCTGCATTTGGCAGTATTTCATTCTCTTTTATGACTGAGTAAATGTCATTGCGTATCCATATCTTCTGAATCCAATTGTCTGTTGATGGTCACTGGGTTGTTTACATGTCTTGGCTGTTGTAAATAGTCTGCTATGAACATTGAGGTACATATATCTTTTAAAAGAGTGTTTTTGTTTATTTCTGGATATATCCCCAGGAGTAGAATTGCTGAATCATGTGATAGTTCTATTTTTAGTATTTTTTTCTTTTTTTTAAGGAAACTCCATGCCATTTTTCATAGTGACTGCATGAATTTTCATTCCCACCAACAGTACATGAGGGTTCCCTTTTCTCCATGTCCTCTCCGACATTTGTTGATACTTTTTGATAATAGCAATTCTGACAAGCATGAGGCAGTATCGCCTTGGGATTTTTAGTTGTATTTCTCTAACAGTTAGTGATGTTGAGCATCTTTTCATGTACCTAGAAACCATCTGTATGTATTCTTTGGGAAAATGTCTATCCAGGTCTTCTGCCCATTTTTTTTTTTTTAATTGAGTTGTTTGTTGATATTTGACATCTATGAGATACTTGCGTAGTTTGGGCATTAACCCTTGCCGATCAAATCACTTGCAAATATTTTCTCTGCGTCCATATACTGGCTTTTTGTTGTTGTTTTGTCAGTGGTTTCTTTTATTGGGAAGAGGTTTTAAGTTTAATTAGATCTCATTTGTTTATTTTTGCTTTTAGTTCTTTTACCTTAAAAGTGAAAATGGAAGTTGCTCGGATGTGTCCAACTCTTTGCGACCCCAGGGACTGTAGCCCGCCAGGCTCCTCTGTCCATTTAATTTTCCAGGTCAGAATACTGGAGTGGGTAGCTATTCTCTTCTCCATGTTATAGTCCCAACTGAGGAATCAAACCCAGGTCTCCCACCATTGCAGACAGACTCTTTACCATCTGAGCCACCAGGGAAACCCAAGGATACTGGAGTGGGTAGCTTGTCTCTTCTCCAGTGGATCTTCCTGACCCAGGAATTGAACCAGAATCTCCTGCATTTCAGGCAGATACTTTACCAGCTGAGCTCTCAGGGAAGCCTTAGGAGATAGATTAAAAATATTGCTATGATTTATGTCTCAGAGTATTCTGCATATATTCTCTTCCAGGAACCTTACATTTTCAGGCCTTAAGTTTAGAGTTTAAACCATTGTGAGTTTATTTTTATATATGCTGTGAGAGAATGTCATAGTCTCATTGGTTTACATATGACTATCCAGTTTTCCCAGCACCACTTATTGAAGAGATTGTCTTTTCTCCATTGTATATTCTTGCCCCCTTTGTCATAGATTAACTATAGGTGCATGAGTTTATTTGTGGGCTCTCTATTCCATTCCATTGATCAGTGTGTACCATGCTGTTTTGATTACTGTAGCATTGTAGTATAGTTGGAAGCCTGGGGATGATAATGCCTTCAGGTTTGTTCTTTTTTCTCAAGATTGTTTTTGGGTTCTTCTATGGCCCCTTATATACTTTAGGATTATTTGTTCTAGTTCTGTGAAAATGACTTCGATATTTTGAGAGTGGTTGTGTTAAATCTGTAGATTACTTTGGGTAGTATGACCGTTTTAACAATTTTCTTCTACTTCAAAAAAAAAAAAAAAAAAAAAAAGCACGAGATGTTTTTCCATTTCTTTGTATCATCTTAAATTTCCTTCATCAGTATTTTGTAATTTTCAGAGTATAGGCCTTTCAGCTCCTTGATTAAGTTTATTCCTCTATAGTTTTTATGTGATTTTAAACAGGGTGTTTTTTTTTTTTTTAACTTTCTCTTTCTGATGTTTCATTATTAGTGTATAGAAACAACAGATTTGTGAAAATTGATATTGTATCCTGTAACCTTGTTGAATTCATTGATTACCTCTAATAGCTTTGTGTAGAGAATTTAGAGTTCTCTATATAGATTATTATATCTGCAAATAGTGACATTCTTACTTCTCCTCTTCTCAGTTTGAAAATCTTTCACTTCTTGCCTGATTACCATGACTAGGACTTCTTACATTACATTAAATAGAAGTGGCAAGAGTGGGCATTTTTGTTCTGTTTCTGCATTTAGCAGAAAGTCTTTCAGTATTTCAGTGTTGAGTATTATATTGGCCATGGGTTTCTCCTAAATAGTTTTTATAATGTTGAGATATGTTCTTCTTAGATCTACTTTGATGAAAGTTTTTATTATGAATGGATGTTCAGTTTTTTAAAATGTTTTTCTTTGTCTATTGAGATGATCATGTAATTTTTATCCTTTCTTTTGCTAATGTGGTGTATCATATTGTTTTTTTTGGAATGTTGAATCATCCTTGTGACTCTGGAATAAATCCAATTTGATCACAGTGTATGAACTTTTTCTTATTATTTTATTCAGTTTCCAAATATCTTGTTGAGGACTTTTACATCTACTTTCAGAAAAGGTATTGTTCTATAATTTGCTTTTTCTATCTTAAATTCTTTGTCTGGTTTTGGTATCAGGGTAATAGTGACCTTGTGTGTGCATGCATGCATGCTAAGTCATTTCAGTCCGGTCCAACTCTTTGCAACCCAATGGACTGTAGCCCACCAGGCTACTCTGTCCATGGGATTCTCCAGGCAGGAATACTGGAGTGGGTTGGCATACCCTCCTCCAGGGGATCTTCCTGACCCAGGTATCGAACCAATGTCTCCTGTGGCTCCGGCATTGCAGCGAATTCTTACCATTGAACCGCCTGGGAAGACTGACAGGGATCTTGAAGAATGAATTTTGGGAGTGTTCCCTTCTCTTGCATTTTTTGGTATAGTCTAAGAAATTAGTTCTTTGTGTATTTGGTAGAATTCCTCTGTAAAGCTATCTACTCCTGGCTTATTCGCTGGGAGGTTTTTTACTTCTGATAATCAGTGTATTCAAATTGTTTCTTCTTGACTCCATCTTAGCAGGCTGTATGTTTCTAGAAATGTGTCCATTTCTTCTAATTTGTTGACATATAACTATTCATAGTATTTATTTATTTTTGCATCTCTGTGGTATTGTGGTTTTTCCTCTTTCTCTTCTTTTGTTTACCTCTCTTCTTGGTAAGCCTGACTAAAGAGTGATCAATTTTGTTTATCTTTTTGAAGAACCAGCTTTCAGTTGATATTTTCTATTGTTTTTATCTGTTCTATTTATTTCCTCTGATCTTTATTGTTTCCTTCTTTCTGGTGACTTTTGATTTTGATTTTTATTTTTCTTGTTTATTGAGGAAGACATGTATTGCTATAAACTTCCTTCTTAGAACTGTGGAATGTTTGTGTTTCTGTTTTCATTTGTTTTGGGGTATTTTCTGATTTCTTCTTTGATTTCATAATTGACCCATAGTTTGTTTTGTTCTTTTAGTAGCACGTTGTTTAGTTTCCACATGGGCTTTAGTCTCCACCTGGTTATTCTTTTCCTATTTTTTTTTTTTTAAATCAAGACTGAATGTTATGCCCTCCTTCTCCAGAATCTGATCCATCATTTCTTCTCTCTCCTCCATATTTTTAGTCACTTTTCCCTTACTGTTTTATTCGACTTACCACTTTGCCCATTTCTTTTCTCCACCAGAAATAACCTCTTTTCCTGAACATATCTATATTTCTCGTTCCTTTTAGTTCTAGAGCTCCTTGAGCTAGAAATATCTTACTACCTCACCGCCCCTCATTCTCATTTGCAGCTCTCATTCACTGCAGTCTGCCTCTGCTATTTTATGACTGTGTTTCCAAAGACCAAATTAAAATGGCCTTATAATGGTTGAATCCAATAATTTACATAACTGTTCTTCACTAAGGCTGATGACCGCTTCCTATATCTTTAAGCAATCTTTTCTCTTAGTCTCTGAGACATCTCTCCCACTCTCAATATTCATCTCCTCTTTTTAAAATAAAATCCACTCCCACTCCCTTGCCTTCAAATATTATTTTAATGTTGATGAACCTATGGACCCACATTTCCATTCCCCATGTGAACACCTTACCTGTTTGTAATTAAAACTTAACAGCTTGAAAAATGACCCAGACGTACTCCTTCTCTAGTATTCTCTAGTTCAGTTTATGGGCTCATCTTGCTTTTCATTCAGGAAACCCAAAAGTTTTAGTGGACATTTCCATCTTCATATTCTCTAACAACTAAATAGTAACTATTATCTTTTCATTCTACTAAAACATGTCTTTTAATTCTTTCTGTTCCTCTCCATCCTTCATACTGTAGAATCCTCAGTAATTATACTGATATATAATTGATTCTAATATGTAGTGGATTCTCAATAAATATTTGTGAATATGTTAACCATTTACTGCTTTTGAAGACTGTTTCCTCCATATGAAATGTACTTTCTTTGTTCTACTGATGAAAACTCAATTTGCACTCATTCTATGAAGTATTCCCTGACTCTTTAATGAAGAGATACCCATTCCTTTGTGTTCCCATAGCACTTTTTTATACTTCTATTATAGTAAGAGTGACATACTATTTATGTTATATTGATGTTACTTGATGTTACTCTTTGTTTTTATATTATTTTCCAACTAGACAAATTCTTGAGGGTATACATCAATGTTGTATCTTCTTAGTGTCTTCATCTTTACAATGTTTAGGTAAATCTACATGGTTACCTGTTTGGATGATTGTGAGTTTACTAAAAGCATCACACAGGAGACAGAATTTGAAAAGGGCTTTAGAGATGGATAATACTCTGATAAGATGAGAATGTCATTCAGATTAAGCCTGAAAGTACAGAGTATTCTTTAAGAATAACCAGAAGGTCAACTCAGCTAAAGGGAGTTGGAGGGACATTTTGGAGGAAGGATTAATGACAAATAAGGTTGGAGGGTAGACCACAGATGATTATGGGATGACTTGAGTGACTGACAAGTTTATTTACCATATTATTTTCCTCTGGGCAGAGGTGAGCTATGTATGGTTTATGAGCTCAGAGAAAAGTAGCTTATTCAAATTTACAACTTTAGGAAAATTACTGTGATGTCAGTATGTCTTACAGAATGAGATATAGGATGCAAAAGCTATTAGAAAGATGTTGCAACAGTCCAAAAAGAAAGAAATATATAAATAAGGTTTCTTTTAAAACAGGAATGATAGATACATTCTAAAGGAACCATCCTAGGGATTGAGGAATGTGGAAGCTAGAGGAAAAAGGAAAGAGAGTATAAGTAAGATTTCAAGCCTGAGTGACAGAAGGGATGGCCCTGCTTTCAACAAGAGATTGGAAATATAAGAGGAAGCCTAAGTTTATAGAAGTCTATTAGTCCATTTAAAGTTTAAAGTTTATTATTTTGGATATAGTGAGTTTGAAGAGCAAATATGAGTTTGAACTTGAATATCAGGACTTACTTAAACCCTTAATGATTGTTTTTCTTTTCCTCTTAAATGACTTAGAGAATTGCCACTTGGTAAGATAGTCAAGGCCAAATTCTCCTACTAGCCACAGTCTTCAATGAATGATTGACATTTTGACTGATTGGAAGTTGCCACCCAAATGAAATCTAACAACTGAAAGCATAAGCACCACTACCAATGAAGTGAATAGCAAAATTAAATAAAACATGAAATGTAACCTTAAGAATTTTAAATAGAAGACAATGCATGCTTCAGAAGTATTCCTTATATAATATGGTACTGTTAAGAACTGAGTAAATGAAAAAAATTCCCCAAAGTTGATTAAAATTATATTTTTTCACAGTATTTTATTAAAAAATATGAAGGTGACTGATGCTCATTTCCTATACTTTATATCTTTTGAAATATATTAATTTTCTCTGCTGTGAAAAATGACATTAAAAAACAAGATGGTAGGGATGGATGACATCTTTATTATTCTGTCATATAAAACTAGCTTTTCACTCTCTTCAAGGTCTGTTTCTTTCTAAAAGTGACAGTCTGATGCATTTTATTATCAAATTATAAGTAGCTTTGATAAAGCACCAATAAATTTGTCCATACAATTGAAAATAGAAAAGAATTCTGTAAATGAACACCTAGGGAAAATGTGAGAGTCTAGTCATCAGAACATCTGTCAGATAGCTTTAAGAGACCGTCACTCTGTGTTTCTCGTGCATTACTGAAATTAGGACGATGGTCAGATAGTCGGTATATAGTTTCTACAGAAACTATATACTTTTCCACCAAGCAACAGTTTAGCTATGCCCTACTTTTTCAAAGTGTTACCTAGATCAGAAACGTTTAAACATTTCCTCAGAGAAAAACAACTCGTGCATGCGTGCCTGCATCCCTGCGTGCTGAGTCACTTCAGTCATGTCCGACTCTTTGTGACTCTGTGGACTGTAGCCCGCCAAGCTCCTCTGTCCATGGGATTCTCCAGGCAAGAATACTGGAATGGGTTGCAATTCCCTCCTCCAGGGGATCTTCCCGAGCCAGGGATTGAACTCATGTCTCCTGTGTCTTCTGCATTGCAGGCAGATTCTTTACAGCTGAGCCACCAGAGAAGCCCAACATAAATATGTGCTGGAGATTTTATTATATAATAAAATATAGAAAAAGTATTTAATAAAATCTCTAGTGCATGTCTACCTAGTGAACATATCTCTAGCACAGACACACACATCTATAACAGATCTGTTCTATATCATGCTGACTAAGTATACATATGTGATACATAGCATATATCAATATATAGGTATGTGAATATATATGTATAAATATAGTGTATATATGTATATCTGTGTGTACATGCATATATAGCATAGTGAGAGCACAAGTGAGTAAGAAAACATAAAGATCCATAAGTGAAAATACCAATAGCTGACTCAGGGGAATTTAGAATTTAATGAAAAGGTGTTATATTTTGTGTACTGTATCATTTAACATTGAGTATGTTTGAGTTACCATAAAATCAACCAAAGCTTGGTTTGATTGATGCTTCAGTGAATTTCCAGTCATTGGAAGGGAATAATTAGAACATAGGGGGAAAAGATGAACACACAAGAAGATAAGTAATGGCATTTAACACTAGTTTCTCAGCTCCTGCCATCTGCTGTAACTTAGGTTATATAGAACAACTAAATGGCACAACGCAGTTCAGAAAAGCACATTTGTGGACATCCTTGTCTTGTTCCTGACTTTAGGGGTAATGCTTTCAATTTTTCACCATTGAGGATAATGTTTGCTGTGGGTTTGTTATATATAGCTTTTATTATGTTGAGGTATGTTCCTTCTATTCCTGCTTTCTGGAGAGTTTTTATCATAAATGGATGTTGAATTTTATCAAAGGCCTTCTCTGCATCTATTGAGATAATCATATGGCATTTATTTTTCAATTTGTTAATGTGGTGAATT
>SJYX01018688.1:0-10128 GCA_006410675.1 Oreotragus oreotragus
TGAGAGTCCCTTGGACTGCAAGGAGATCCAACCAGTCCATTCTGAAGGAGATCAGTCCTGGGTGTTCTTTGGAAGGAATGATGCTAAAGCTGAAACTCCAGTACTTTGGCCACCTCATGTGAAGAGTTGACTCATTGGAAAAGACTCTGATGCTGGGAGGGATTGGGGGCAGGAGGAGAAGGGGACAACTGAGAATGAGATGGCTGGATGGCATCATGGACTCGATGGACGTGAATCTGAGTGAACTCTGGAAGTTGGTGATGAACAGGGAGGCCTGGCGTGCTGCGATTCATGGGGTCACAAAGAGTCGGACACGACTGAGCGACTGAACTGAACTGAACTTAATGAGGTTCAGGGTGATTAAGGTACTATGAAGGTACACTGCTGTATATAAAATGGGTAACCAACAAGGACCTCCTGTATAGCACAGGGAATTATGCTCAACATTACACAACACCCTAAATGGGAAAAGAATTTGAAAAAGAATAGATACATGTATATCTATTAACAAAGCACTTTGCTATACACCTGAAACTAACAAAACATTGTAAAACAACTACAATCTAAAAAGTTAAAAGAAAAATAGGTGCGGCGAGGGTGATGTGGGTGCAGAGTGACGAGGTAGGGGCAGGGGCACGCATATCAGTGTGTCTATGTAGTTCACTCTTGCAGCTGATCAGTGGGGTTGGCTGCCATCAGGGCCCTCTGGGCTCCGCTGGGCATGGAAGATCATCTTGGACTTGTTTTTCCCTGAACTGGGGGGATTTCTGAACTTTTCTCTTACCTCTATGGCTATTCCTTCTGCTCTTTTTGGCAAGAATATTTTCCTCCACCCAGCCATTAAGAGTAGTTTGTTAATCCTAAATTCTCTCCTTATTTTGACTCTGAGTATTTTCCCTACTTAATCTCAGTTGTGCCCATGGCCTCAATATTCTTTTTTAGGTACATAACTCATGTGTATCCTTAGCCAAGAGTTCTCCTCTAGCTTCAGGCTGGTGTATTCAGCTGCTTACTGGACTTTACATCTTGGCAGTCCTGAGGTACTTACTCCCTATTCAGCACGTCCAAAATCCAACTCACAGTCGTCTTCCCCAGGTTTGGTCCTCTGTCATGACTCACTCTCTTGACAAATGGCACCATCATTCATCCTTCGAGAAATATGTCAACTAGATCACTCCCACTCCTCCAAACACCATATCTCATTCATCGCCAGGCCCCACTGGTTTTACCTCATGAATGTTTTCTGCAGTGCACTAAGTCATCTTCATTTCCACCACCACACCATGTCCAAGTTAACCTCCCCTATTGCCCGCACCAACAGGTTTACCCACATCTACTTTGTATCTTGTCAAATTCTTTCTTTATAATGCAGCCAAGTGATTATTCTACTCCCTGGAGAATTCCATGGACCGTTTGGTCCATGGGGTCGCAAAGAGTCCGATACGACTTAGCAACTTTCACTTTCAAAACAGCTGAAAAAAAAATGTCCTTGTTCGGAGATGCATATGGAAGCATTTGTAAATGAGGTGGTATGATGTTTGAGATTTACTTTAAAGTATTCCAGAAACAGTAATGGTCAGGAGAAAGAGCAGACGCGATGCAACATGTTGATTGCCAGTGAAGCTGGGCACAGAGGGGATCCATTTTACTATTCTTTCTAATTTGGGGTATGTTTGGAATTTTCAATAATAAAAAGTCAACACATGCACACACAACACAAGTGTGGTAGTGCTGCCTCTTGACTTACGTGCTACCACTTACTGCTTCCAGTGCTTATAGTATCAGTAGCTCAGTCGTGTCCCACTCTTTGGACTGCAGCCAGGCTCCTCTGTCCACGGAATTCTCCAGGCAAGAATACTGGAGCGGGTTGCCATTCCTTAATGAGAAAGCACATTCCTTTGTAGCCTGGTCTTTACTGATCTTCCCAGACTCCTCTTGCACCAGGCACTCTGCTCTCAGCACTTGACCTCTGCTGTTGTTCAGTCACTAAGTTATGTCCAGTTCTTTGCGAGCCCATGGGCCGCAGCACGCCAGGCTTCCCTGTCCTACGCCATCTCCCAGAGCTTGCTCAAACTCATGTCCATTGAGTCAGTGATACCTTCCAACCCTCTCATTTTCTATCGTCCCCTTCTCTTCCTGCCTTCAATCTTTCCCAGCATCAGGGTCTTTTCCAATGAGTCAGCTCTTCACATCAGGTGGCCAAAGTATTGGAACTTCAGCATCAGTTCCTCCAATGAATATTCAGGGTTGATTTACTTTAGGATTGACTGGTTTGATTTCCTTGTCTCTCTCTCTCATATATTCTTCCTTTGTACATGCTCTATCACCTCCCAGCTTCAACCCCAGTGTCCTGTCTCTCCCTTTCCTCAGCGAGGTCAAATAACTCTAAAACAGACTCTCAAAATACTGAGTACTTCTCTTTAATAACACCTATCACTGCTGTATGATTATGAGAGCCATTCAGTTAATATCTTCTCACTCAACTAGACTTTGAAATGCAAGAGTCACCATTTAATCCCAAGCATAGTATCTGGCATATTATCTTGATCAATAATTATGTGTTGGCTGAATGAATGAATGAATGAAAAGAGATGGAAAATATTTGGGAGTGGCATTCAGTTTGCAGCTTGACCATAGAAACTCCAGAATCTAGTGGAAATGAGTTACAATAACCCTCCTAGGAGCACTGGTTTGTCCTCCCACAACTCCTGTGGGGCTGGTGAGGTGCCAGCTTTTGACCTTGACTTGTCCTTGAGACAGCAAATAGCAGAGCCCACTCAGAATAGACTCTCAGATCTAGGATCCAGCAGCTGACTATTGTTCCTAAGTCTCCTTTCTTCCACTGGCCCAGGGACTCAGTGCTCCTAAGAATGAGCCTCTCCCCATCGTCCAGTGGCTGAGGTCTGGGATTTAACCTTGGTCTTTTTCATGGTTCATTTCTAAGGGTTCTGACCAGTTACTTGGTCTAAGGCTCTAGGTTTCTCTAGGCAGACCTGGTCTAAATTCCCTCCCAGTGGAGCCTGGGAATAGGCATTGTACATTCTAGCCTGGCCAGCCAGGTGCCTCAGCCTGGTGACAGAGACCATCCTGGGAGATGGATCACTTAGCTAATGACTATCTGCCAGCCAGTCTGTGACCTGCTTTTCTCATCACCATCCTCTGTCCACTTCCTCGGGTCTTCAGTAGCAATTTATAGAGTTATGTCTGAGGCTATGGGGTCTCCCGTGGCCCTCTGCCTCAGGCAGCACTCCTGAGTCTCAGGGCTGCTGACACTTTGCCTATAGAACTCTGCTGCTCGAGTCAGCCTCATAGATAGGCAGGTTCCCCAGAAAATGTAGTGAAAAAGCCCTGAACCCACTCTGTGTCATGTTTTCCCTGCTGTGCAAATCACAGGTTAAGACACCATTAGGATGAAATTGAAAACACCCAGGGTTAGCAGCCATGAGACAGCTTCAGTCTCAGATATCTTAGACAGGCCTCTTCACCTTTGTTGGTCTCTGCTCTCTCATTAAGGGAGGGAAGGAAGGAAGGAATTAGAAGGAAGGAAAGAAAAGACTTTTTGCTCAGTCCACGTTTCCCAAACGGTTGCACCAGCAAGTGTGTGTTGGCTACATAAGTTTGGAGAACATCTAGGTGAAATAAACTAGCAGCTTTTTATATAGCAGGACTTCTCAAAGCCATCAATGTGCTAATATGCATCGTGTCTCTCCATGAAACTTGGGTTGAATAAAAAGTGTGCCAAACTTACTTCAATACTTGTAGAAATCATTTTGGGAACTGCAGATTAGATTATTTCTTTAAAATTTTGACTTCCTTATCCATATTTGAAGTGTGATGTCTCAGCGTGATATGGTCTGAATCTTTGAAGAGAGATGATGATACTCCAGTGAAAGGATGTGCCATTGAAAGAGATGCTAAATTAATTCAGGTCAGGACTTCTTCACATGGTTCTTAGAAAGAGAACATCCACTTTCCATCCAGTATTTTCTCAATCAAGGTGAATTCCCTCATCACCTGGATAAACCATGGAACATCATTAACCTGAGAAGTCCAAGCACTCATTTCAGAAGGTGAGAATCGTGGAGTCTTTAGTGGCCCAGGTCAGGATCTGTTTTGGAGCCTAGCAACTGCTGAAGGCTCCTGACGTGATGCCAGCCTATTAGCAGGTTTTCTCCAAGCCTGAGAGTGTTGTACTCCTGTGTCCAAACAGCACAAATGCTGAGATTCAACAGCAGAACAATAAATCCTCCTTCGACCTTGTGTTCCCCTCTTCTGTCAGAGCATGAGCTTGATCTTTTGAGCCAAACTTCAGACAGTTCAATCGAAAAATCCATTATTTCAGTAAAACTGAGGGTCTCTCCTGGCTAATTTGGTCTCAAAAGATCAGTTTTATAGACATGGGGTGTTTGACCTGCCAAAACTTTTCAAGGTCTGTCTCTTGGCCAAGACACGAGCGCATCACCTGCTACCCAGAGCTCATGACCTCAGGCCTGAGCCTTTCAGCTTCACTGAATCCCTGCTAACTGCTGGGTGGCTCTGGCCTTTCTGCCTCTGTCTTCCCATAAACTCGGAACTTCTGTTGTCCAGTTTAGCAACTTACAGTGCCCAGCCCTTCACCTCATCCTCTGGCTGAGTTTTCTTAT
This sequence comes from Oreotragus oreotragus, assembly GCA_006410675.1. Taxonomy (NCBI): domain Eukaryota; kingdom Metazoa; phylum Chordata; class Mammalia; order Artiodactyla; family Bovidae; genus Oreotragus; species Oreotragus oreotragus. The sequence continues at coordinate 4,644 of SJYX01018688.1, forward strand.
CTGTTTTCTTCTTCTTGTTAAAACCCTGCTCCTTCAGCAGCCCTGGAACTATCCATCTATTTGCTGCTGCCTAAGGTACCCTCCCCCACCCAGTCAACCCCCATTAGGTTTTTCCCCATCTTTTTCTACAGTCTCTAACTCCCCAGATTGCACCCAGACTCCACAGTGTAGAACTCCAAAAAGTCATATCTGATAGCATTTTCTTTCTAAATAAAATAAAAAGAGGAGGAGAGAAAAGCAGTACTTATTAATGGACCATGACAAACACAGGCTACTTCCTAACAACCCTTGGTATTTGTCTTTATTTTTAGAATGTCCTCCGGCTGTTTTTACTATCACTCTCTATTTGTTTTTGACAAGGTTCATAGAATAGGGGAGAAGGGAAAGAGGCAGGAGGCAGTGTAAAGAAACAGCTCATTAAAAAATGAAGGGGGGAAAAAAAATAACAGAGACAAGCTGCTACCAGGATCACAACCTCAGCTGATAGGAGCCTGGCAATGCTTGGGTTTTTCCTGTTAGCATCATGAATCACCCGTTATGACCTTGGCTCTTGCCTCCTCTGTGCTGGTCTGCTGAGTCCTAAGTAGGATGCACCACTGTCCTCCCATAATCCATGGCTTCTTGGACTGACAGTTGACACAGAAATCCTGGTGTGGTTAGAATAGGAAAAGGGGACAGTCTTGATATGTATTGAGGTTTTACAAAGGTTTTTTTTTCCTCTCAATAATAAAAGTGATTGAGCCTCATTGGATGATTAGAAAAAAACAAAGGAAGGTCATAAATGAATGCTTGTTGCTTCTCAGAAAGACTTTTCCTGAGTAACAGTCATCAGTACCCCTGGCTTCTGAATACATACAAAAGGAAACGTTAGAAAATGATGCAATCTGGTAGAAATTACAAAGCTTTGCCCTCCAATGTAGAGGGCAAGCCATGTGATAATACAACAACGTGATAATACAGAGTTGAAGGAGTCAATATATTTTCCCTCCATGACCATGGCCCCACCCCCTGACTTGAATCTCAAACCACTTCCCACCCCATATGGGCATCCACCACCAACACACACACACACATTTTTAACCCATGAATATCACTCAGCTCTGTGATGCCTTTGGACTTTGGCCCTTTAGAAATGCTCACTCTCAGATCTCTATATCCTGCTCTAACAAGTATAACTGATTTTTTTTAAAAATAACACCCATGACCCTTTATAGTACATGTTTATCTGTGGGTCCCTTTTCCTTTAGTGGGTTGCCAGGTTCTTGAGGGTGGAGATCTTTCTTATCTAGAAGTCCTGAAACTGCTCTAACTATATGGTGACCTCAGGCAAATAACTTACCTTCTCTAAATCCTAGATTCCCTATATATATATATATATCAATGAGAAGTTAATATTGTCCTTATTGTATTACAGGGTTGTTGAGGCTTAAATGAGACAAGAAAGCTAATGTGTATGATCCAGTGCCTGGCAAGAAAAAGGACAGATGAAACATAGAAGAGAACATCTGTATCTCAAAGCCAGTGCAGCCTGGGCTTGCACAGAAAAGATTTTCAATGATGTCCAATGAATGAAGCAAGAATGACTGAAGTAAGTACTTAATTCAAGGGAGATTTCCTATAGATGAGTAATTTTTAAAGAACCTGTTCTCAAGCTAAATAGTGACATCTGATTTTTTTTTTCAGTTAAGCATGAATCTGTATGTTTTTCTTATTCCTTCTAAGAAAGAAATGAAACTTTTGAAAACTGAACACCAACTCACTGAACAGTTCAGAGGAAATTGCTGAACAGGCAAAGAAAAACATCAGTTCTGGCTGATCTGAAAGGTTGGGCAGTGTACCACTGGGCAAGGTTCAAAGGTGGTCCAGCCTTGCTCTGAGCCAATTCCAGGCTGAATGGAGCCCCATTCCAGCCCCACCCCCCACTGTGGCTGCACACGGCAGTTATGGAAGATCACTGGCTCTTATTATTAATATTATTAGTTATCTGACAGCATGTGTGCCCCATTTGAGAGGAAATGAATTGGGGTCAAGGTCTCCATAGTATACCAATAAGAAATGGGCAATAAATTGCCTTTTGGGGCCTTACCAATCAATCCATTCTGAATGAATAATAAATTAGAGAGCAAGTGAAGTACAAACATGAGACAACCAGAAGGAAAATGGAGTGGTAGGTGGAATGTGTTGCTTACTGCCTTTCAGGGCCCCGTCTTCCCTCTTGGCACTCTCTCCTTCCTGCTTGTGGCAGCATCTCTGAGTCTTGTATACCCTTTGTCTGGCTCTGCCATCTCTGGACTTCTTAGTAGGATCAGGGAGATGTGGTACCTAGAAGAGCAGTCCGAGGAATGTATGACTCCATCTCAACCAAGACGGGCAGGGGAGCTGTATTGGACTTGGTAGGGTCACTGGCTTTCTGCTTGGTCCTTGTGTCCCCTGGTACATGTGCTGTGTTCACTGGGCTGGCCTTCTGTTACAAGCTGTGAGGACAGCCACTGCCCCCTTCCTGACACCACGTGATCAACCACAAGGAGAATATGAGTCTATTGCTATGTCTCACCCCACAGATCAGATCCCCACCGATGTGGACACACCTGTAGTTCAAATCCAAATTCATTATTCCTTTTAGACAGTGCAGTGAGAACTGCTAAACTGTCTCCACCTCCCAGGGCAGAGAACCACGGGTTGTAGTCTTCTTCCCTATCCAGAGGATGTAGATTGTAGAACTCCTTTCTTTCTCCATTTCTTACCATTGAAGTTCTAGTATGCCTTTAGTGACCAACTGTTATAGACTGAATGTTTGTGTCCTCCCAAAATTCATGTGTTGAAGTCCTAAACCTTAATGTGATGAGGGTTTGGGGGAGGTTATTAGGGTTAGATGAGGTCATAAGGATTGGACCCTCAAAATGAGATTAGTTGCCCTTAGAAGAAAAGACACCAGAGTGCACTCTTCCCTCTTGTGTGGACACAGTCATCCACAAGCCTCAAGAGAGCCCTCACCAGGAACCAAACATTCAGGCACCTTGATCTTGGGCTTTCCAGCCTCCAAAACTGAAAAGATGTCTGCTGTGTAAGTCATCCAATCTATGGCATTTTGTTACAGCCTGAGCTGTACATTTTGTTACAACCTGAGCTGACTAATACAGCTACTCATTTCTTGTGGACTCAGCCTGATCTGCTTTCCAACAGAAGATAAGTTAGAAAGGGATAGATAAATTAAGTTTCACAAGAGAGACAAAGAGAGGCTTAATCCAGAGCCATAATGGAATTTTTATCTTCTAATGACTGATTACTGGGCGGAGTGGCAAAAGGTAATGCCAACCCTCCTGACCATGTAAGTGGTTGGCTACTCTACCGCCAATCAAAACTGGCCTGGTGGGAAAAAAAAATCTGTTTAGTAAATTAACATTTATAACTTCTTTGCTCTGGTTTTCCTCCAACATCACAAGGTTTGTGCTAATTTTAAGTGACACCGCCTCTTCACTGGAGATTAACAAGATATGAAGCAATCCCAATATTTTAATCAGTGTTTAGGGATGATTTCTGCTGAATAGCAGGAAATGTGGTTCTTCTGGAAATCTATTTTTCATTTGTTTTCTCATTTGCATCCTTAGTTTAAAGAAAATTGACGTTTTAAAAGTGAGTGATAATTAATCTTTGAGGATATTGCAGTTGTTTGACTTTATTGCTGTTTAAAAATACTAGTGTATACCCATGCCAAATGGAAGTCTGCCATGGGGAGGGGGCTGGGATGGTAAGGTGAGGAACAGCCGTGGTGTGCAGATGCAATGGCATTAGGCAGAATGCCAGTCCTGCTGGAGGAGAAGGGGGGACAGGCATGAGACCAGCTTTCTGTGGCCCCCTTAAGTGGTCTGAAAAATATTTGTGCTCCTCAGAGGCACTTCACAGATTTTTTTCTTTTTTTTCTTGCAAGTGGAGAAACAGCCAGATTAACTGCAAGGCCAGACTGATGGATGGTTCAGAAATGTGTTGTAAAAATTAGATTATAAAGGAATAGATTTCATCTCCAGCAATATGATAGTTGGTGAGCAGATAAACCCCTCTAGGTGTAGAACAGATAAAAATGCTGGATAAATTACTTCAACATGTATTTGTAAAACAAGGTTGGGCTGTCAGTGAAGTAAGGAGAATAAGCAAAGACTATAAATAAGAACACACTGTCTACAAGGTAAGTCAGCATTACAGCTGATGATTGTCCTGAGGGCATGTGATTCTAGAGAGACGTGGTCAGACATCTTCATGCAGACCATGCCTGGCCATGCGTATATTAAATTAGAGCTTGAACTCTGGTATCCTAGAGCCTGGGTTTCCAGGCACTGTGAGCATTCATGCTGTATAGGTGGCATAGCTTGATGCCTGAGCAGGATGGAGGACTGAACTAGAATTCCTACACAAAGTTTCAATTCACAAAGATCATTTGGTTGGTGAACTAGAATACAATCTGCCTACAGAAGAATTATCTGTCTCTGCCTTGTTTCTATGTAGAGTGAGAAGAGAAAGAGGGCAGTTTCCTCTAAGAATTCCTACCTCAAATTGCCTACTCACCAGGTCTGAGGATAGAATTCATGCCGCCTGTGTAATAAAATGAAAAAGCACACAAACACATCAGACATAACATGCCTTTCAAGTTGACAGTGCTCAGAAGAGCTTGGCAAGTACAAACCGTCAATGGAATCACAGCCTTAAAACTCAGATCCCAAGTTTATCCTTAGATAAAGTTTCAAGAAGCTGAAGATCACAGTCAGTAATCACCATATAGACAGGGAAAAGGCCACAAATCTAACAACCACAGGGAAAAGGCCATAAATCTAACACCAAACTAAGGTGCTACAAATAAGGGAAATGTAGGCTAATCTTTGCATTGATCACTGAGGAAGGCTTTCTTATCTCTCCTTGCTATCCTTTGGAACTCTGCATTCAGATGCTTATATCTTTCCTTTTCTTCTTTGCTTCTCCCTTCTCTCCTTTTCACAGCTATTTATAAGGCCTCCCCAGACAGCCATTTTGCTTTTTTGCATTTCTTTTTATTTATTTTTTTTTACTTTATTTTACTTTACAGTACTGTATTGGTTTTGGCATACACTGACATGAATCCGCCACGGGTGTACATGAACTCCCAAACATGAACCCCCCTCCCACCTCCCACCCCACATCATCCCTCTGGATCATCCCCATACACCAGCCCCAAGCATCCTGCATCCTGCATCGAACACAGACTGGCGATTCATTTCTTACATGATAGTATAGATATTTCAATGCTATTCTCCCAAATCATCCCACCCTCCCCCTCTCCCTCAGAGTCCAAAAGTCCGCTCTACACATCTGTGTCTCTTTTGCTGTCTTCCATACAGGGTCCTCATTACCATCTTTCTAAATTCCATATATATGTGTTAGTATACTGTATTGGTGTTTTTCTTTCTGGCTTACTTCACTCTGTATAATCGGTTCCAGTTTCATCCATCTTATTAGA
>SJYX01018688.1:20991-59354 GCA_006410675.1 Oreotragus oreotragus
TATGGATGTGAGAGTTGGACTATAAAGAAAGCTGAGCACCAAATAATTTATGCTTTTGAACTGTGGTATTAGAGAAGACTCTTGAGAGTCCCTTGGACCGCAAGGAGGTCCAACCAGTCCATCCTAAAGAAGATCAGTCCTGAGTGTTCACTGGAAGGACTAATGTTGAAGTTGAAACTCCAATACTTTGGCCACCTGATGAGAAGAGCTGACTCATTTGAAAAGACCCTGATGCTGGGAGGGACTGGGGGCAGGAGGAGAATGGGACGACAGAGGATGAGATGGCTGGATGGCATCACTGACTCAATGGACATGAGTTAGGGTGAACTCTGGAATTGGTGATTGACAGGGGGGCCTGGCGTTCTGCAATCCATGGGGTCGCAAAGAGTCGGACACGACTGAACGACTGAACTGTACTGATCAGTCAACTTAACAGAATAAAGAGTAAGATAAATGTTATAATAGTTATGTACTGGGGAATAAGTGAGTTCAGGAGCAAGAGACAGAGGAATGACTCTCACGCCAACCTGAAAGATGCAGGCTCGGGAATGACTCTGCTAATGTACATTGTCTATCTTGAGAGGAAGAACTAGAATGTGAAGAACATTGGAGATGAAAGCCATGAGCAACAGCTCATGTGGGGCAATGTGAACAAGATAGCTGGAGCACACAACTGTCTTCAGAGAGGTCAGGTTCTACAACTATTATTAATAGTACATTAAGACTGGAGGTCAAATCTCAAATCTGACCATTCTCCTTTTAAGGACTTTTAAAGGGAGTTTCATGTGGCCAGATTTATGCCTCTGAAAGATCACTCAGGAAGCAGCGAGAGGTGTGGGATTGGACACAGGAAGACAAGTTGCAGGGCTTGCAGCCATCAGTTGATAAATGACAAGGGCTGGACAAGGACAATGACAGTTTGTTAGCACAGAGGGGAGCTGCTTGTCCTGAGCAGAATGCTGCGGGAAGGTGCTCGTGGTGAACCTGAGTGTTCTGTTAGTACTGTCATTTGGGGCATTCTCCAGCTGTCAGCACATTTGCTGGCCTGGCTGGAGCTAAGCTGATCGTGTTTGTGTCTCCCCAGTCCCACTGCTGGAGGTGGCGCGAGGGCCTTTCAGGAACCATCTGGAGAAGGTCAGTTCGATCTGAAGGATTTATTTTCATTTAAAAAGTTCCCCAAAGCACAAGTCATTGCCCAGAAAGGGAGAGATTCCATTAACTTTGGTCTTGTCTGTTGTTCACTGTCTTCTGCTGCTTTTATTATTATTTTGGTGTCAGCCTTGGTTTTGAAGCTGCAAACAAGTAGTGGTGGCTGTATGTCCAATATCAGTTAAATATGGAAAGATATGCTAATCTTCAGGAATCAAATTCTGATGTTAGAAGAAAGACTCGTGCAGACTTTTCTTAGCATTTTGAATGCCTTTTGTGCAAACTGGTAACTAATTGCTAAAGAGAGGTTATGCCTCAGAGGTTGATGACACTACTTGCCTTTTTATAATCTTTCCTTTTTTGAAAAAATGTTTTAGAAAATACTAATTTATTAAGCAAACACAGTAATCTTCACAGATTGTTATCGAAATATTTCATTTGCATACTGACTCAGGCATCTGATAGGGGAGAATAAATGTGATGCAATTCATTAATATAGATGTTCCAGGTGAACATTTTCCTGGCTGCACTGTGATGTTTTTTCAGCTCAGATTTCTATTAAGCCACTGGCTTTTAATGCTACACATTACCATCTCTGCTGTCTTTAATGGATAATATTGTTGATACCGCTAAGCAAACAGGCACTTGGCCAAGAAGTAGTTGTATGTACCTTCTGGGTCCCAGGAGGAGGCCAAGTGAGTGGCGGGGATTGAGATAAGAGCATCCAGCAGCCTCACCATAGGCTTAGACATGGCTCCCGTGCTTATCTGAATCCAGCCCACCTGGCAGGGTTATAGCCCCAAGGAATGCTGGAGGACTAGGTCTCAAGATGGACTTCAGAGGAAAATAATTCTGTATCTAAATCAGCGTTAGGGAATTCAGAAGAAAACTTAGACTAAAGCACCATACTAAAGCACGTGTAAGCACATGCAATATAAACACGTGTACTAGGTTTTACAGAGAAGCAGTATTGCATAGAGATTAAGGGAATAGACTTTGGACTCCAACTTCCTAGTTTCTTTTCTATGCTTTAGTTTACTCATTGGTAAATGGAGAATGTTTGTGTTCTCTCTGTCTCTCTCTCTCTCTCTCTCTGGGTTGTTCTGAAGGTTAACTGGCTGTCAGAGGATAACTAGTGTTTTTCCTTTTACTGTTGGTATCTGGTCCAGAGTCTGGGCAAAATTCAGTGCACTGGCAGGTGTCAGTCCCTGGGCCACACACTAGGAACACAGTGATAAATACAACACACTCTCTGCCTTGAAGAATACACAGTCCAGTAGAGGAGATAGATATGCCAATGGTAGGTTTAATTCTGTGTGAGGGAAAGAATAAGAGATGCAGACATGAGGTTCCAGAGGTAGTAGAGTGAAGGGAGACTGTCCTCTGATTGAAGAATTTATAAGGAAGTGGTTTGCATAGATTTTAAATACTCTGCTGGCGTTACAGGTGTAAGTAGGAGTTGAATTGTCAAGAGTGTGAGTAATTAGGGAGAATGAAAGGGTTAAAGTGAAAGTGTTAGTTGCTCAGTTGTGTCTGACTATTTGCAACCCCGTGGACTGTAGTCTGCCAGGCTCCTCTGTCCACTAAATTCTCCAGGCAAGAATACTGGAGTGGGTGGCCATTTCCTGCTCCAGGGGATCTTCCTGACCCAGGGACTGAACCCGGGTCTCCTACAATGCAGACTCTACAGTTTGAGCCACGAGGAAAGTCCCGAAAGCTTAAAGGAAACAGGTATTGAATGAAGAATAGGGGAGGAAAATATGCTGCTATCTTTCATCCATTTTGTTTGCTCATTTGTTTCTTTGGTTTGGCAGTGAGATTCTTGGTTCTGGAGGATTTCCTGTTTTTAATCTAAATTTGGCAGCAGTTACACGCTTAATGGAAGCATTGTACTGGGAGAATTCCCTCCTATTCTGGAAACTGGTGGCCCAGCTGCATTTGAGCTGCCACTTATAGACCACTGGCTTCTCGCTGAAGATGGAGTCTAGACTTGCTCCATTATTGTGCTTTTGAGATGACCTTCTGGCCAAACCAAATCAAGAAACTGTTTGCATACCAAGTCCAAATTCTTAGCTATTCAGAGTTTCATTCTTTCAGGAGAAATGAGATTTTATTTATTTATTAATTTTTTTGATTTGCTTTTTATTTTTATTTTATTTTTTTCATTTTACTTTATTTTACTTTGCAGTACTCTATTGGTTTTGGCATGTATTGACATGAATCTGCCACGGGTGTACACGAACTCCCAAACATGAACCCCACAATGGAGTATCACTCAGCCATTAAAAAGAATACATTTGAATCAGTTCTAATAAGATGGATGAAACTGGAACTGATTATACAGAGTGAAGTAAGCCAGAAAGAAAAACACCAATACAGTATACTAACACATATATATGGAATTTAGAAAGATGGTAATGAGGACCCTGTATGCAAGTCAGCAAAAGAGACACAGATGTTTAGAACGCATTTTTGGACTCTGTGGGAGAGGGAGAGGATGAAACTGGAACTGATTATACAGAGTGAAGTAAGCCAGAAAGAAAAACACCAATACAGTATACTAACACATATATATGGAATTTAGAAAGATGGTAATGAGGACCCTGTATGCAAGACAGCAAAAGAGACACAGATGTGTAGAGCGGACTTTTGGACTCTGAGGGAGAGGAAGAGGGAGAGGGTGGGATGATTTGGGAGAATAGCGTAGAAATGAGATTTTAAAACTGAGACAACTTGCGAATTTCAAAATGAACCGTCTTCTTTGTGGAGGGAGGCTGAAGGATGGGAGTGGCGATTCTCACAGTCACCTTTTCTGTTTCTCCTGCTCTTTGTCACTTGCCTGACTTTCAACAAACGATCATAGTGAGAACAGATAAAAAAAATCACCTCAGTTTCCAATTCATTAAAATTAAATGTGCCACATCTTACAAGTGAAAATGCAATTTTCAGATGAAGAAATGGAAACATTTTTTCCCTTGTATTTTGCTGTTACTGTCCTCACAGTCTCACTTTGACAGTCTTAACTTTAAAAGGCTCAGATTCACACAGAATGTATTTTGGGAGCATCAGCCATTGGGAGGGAAGGGAGTTTACATGGTATTCTTAGGAGAGCCAGCCTGTGAAGGACCTCTGAGCTGACTTGAGAACCACACTCCCTGTCTTTATTTTTTAATTGATTTTACTGAAGTATAGTTGACTTACAATGTTGTGTCAGTTTCTGCTGTATAGCAAAGTGATTCAGTTATCCACATACATACATTTTTTTAATGTTCTTTTCCATTATGGTCTATTGCAGGATATTGAATAAAATTCCCTATGCTATACAGTAGGACCTGTTGTTTATCCATTCCATATAGAATTCTTTGCATCGCTAATCCCAAATTCCCAGTCTCTTCCTCTCTGATCCCCACACACCCACCTTGGCAGCCACAAGTCTCTCTCTATCTGTGCATCTGTTTCTGTTTCATAGATGGGTTCATTTGTGCCATATTTTAGATTGTACATATAAGTGATATCATATGGTATTTGCTTTCTCTTAATGACATTTCCCTTAGTACGATAATCTCTAGTTCAACCAGGTTGCTGCAAATGGCATCATTTTCTTTTTTATGGCCAGTGTCTATATGTGCCACATCTTTATCCATTTATCTGTCGATGGGCAGTCACATTGCTCGCATGTCTTGACCACCATAAGTCGTGCTGCAGTGAACGCTGAGAACACCCCCTTTCTGATGGTCCCAGCCTGGCTGAATCCACCTGAACCTGTCCACCGAAAGGTTCGTAAGTCACTTTCCCAGCGGGTTAAGTAGAAAACGACATGTGTTATTTCTAGGCTGGTCATTGTCTTGTTCCTGCTTGTACCTACTGGCAGAAGGGGAACTCAGAACCGTCCATTTTCTTCCCTACATCTTTTACTCCTTCTAGATTCCCAGTCTTAGTGATGCCACCATCTTCTCTCATGAGACTCTGGGAGTCATCCCACACTTCTCATTGTCTTTAAGTTTTTGTCCTAACAGGTGAGTCTTATTTCTATTCCTTTAACTTTCTTTACATCTCTTCCGTTCTTCTCCTTAGTGATTGTATAGCCAGATGGAGGTTTCTAATTGAGAGAAAAAAATTTTCATATCATAGTTCAAAACATCATTCATCTAGATGTCTGTAGTATTCTTTCACTGGGTCTTGCTGCCTTTGATCTCATACTTCTATTACAGAGTTACAAAACTGATCCCTAAGACCAATTCTAAACTTCTTAGCACAGCACAGAAGGCCTGTCATTCAGCCTGCCTTCCTCACCAACTGTCTTTTTTTCAATTCCCTCACATATATCTTATGCATCAAGCATACTTAACTATGAACAACTCATCAGATATGCCTTGCAGTTTCTCTTCCTGCCTTTGCCTATGTTCTTCCTGTTATTTGATTTCCCTTTCTCCTCTAATCTCCCTGTCAAACCCCTTCGACTCATCTCTCTATGAATTCATTCTTGAATCACCTGTGTCAGTCACCTTCTGGTAGGAAATAGCTCATTCAAAGTGGGTAACTTGAGGAGAGTTTAATAAAGAGAATATTTACGAAGATGTGAGCAGGATGTGGGGAAATCACAAAGGAGATAGAGAAGCCAGGACCCTGCGGCTGAAACAGGGCTCCTATTTGTCCCCTCCCAGCACAAGGAAGCTGTTACCTGAATCCAGAGGCAAAGGGGGCTGTTTGACGTGTGTGGGCATCCCACAGCCACCTACCTACCCTCTTTGCAGGAAGGGAGTTCAGGGAACAAATACCCTAACCTTACTCTTTTCTCTCCCTTCCATCTCCTGCCAGCACTCAGCATTGGCTGCAATCAGTAGGCCTAGGACAGGAGAGGCCAGGGAGCCTTTGACATAGACTGTATTAGTCAGCCTTCTGGGGCACAGAGGAGGATGAAGGAGATTGAAGCATGAAGCACAGAAGATACCTGGCACCCCAACCAAGCTGAAGTGATCAATTCGTGACCCAGAGGGCCTGGTTCACCCTTCTCTTACTGCCTTCATAATGACACTTTGCCATGACTTGTTTGTGCATTTATCTCCTCTATGTTATAACCTTTTGGATAGCAAGATACGTGTGCTTTGGCTTTGTATTCATCTTTGTATTCCTGTTGCTTACCACAGTGCCTGCCTTGTAGCAAACACTCCATAAACTCTTACCTAAACAGAATTGGTTTATTCAGAGAACCATGAAGAAAGTGATGGCCCTAGATGGTAAGAGAACTGACTCTTCCCTCCTTGGGCCTTGGGAGGGAGGGACCATGTCTTGGCCACTGTAGTGCTGCAGTGGACACCGGACACTACTGTGGACACCAGCAGCCCTTCTTCACGTTCCCTGCCTTCTTGTCTGACATTTTCCGCTTCTATCCTCACTCTCTCCCTCTGGCCCCTTGGTCCCCATCCTCACAGGACGTTAGTGTCTGGGATCTCTAAATCTCAAATCATTATCCGTCCACCTTGAGGTACTAAAATAGACAAAAGATAAACCACTTCAGAAAAATAATAACTCACTTCTTAGTTTCTCTATGAAGTCTTAGCTTCACTGTTGCTCTGGTTAGGTGAGCTGCACCATTTAGAAATCTTGAATTTCCTCCTGTTTGATTCTTCTCACCTAAAATATAGAGTGGAGTCATCCGCTAAGTAGGTTCTTAGCCGCTTCCTCTTCTGAGTTCAAGTCTCTATTTGGCCCTCTTAGGCCAAGGATATTGTAGAAAAGATTTCCCCAGCCTGAAATATATCACCTGAGAACAAATGAAGAGAACCTCCTCAACTCCTACAACTCATTCCAATCCTACAGCAGAAGGCCCATGAGTTAAGTAGAAAACGACATGTGTTATTTCTAGGCTGGTCATTGTCTTGTTCCTGCTTGTACCTACTGGCAGAAGGGGAACTCAGAACCGTCCATTTTCTTCCCTACATCTTTTACTCCTTCTAGATTCCCAGTCTTAGTGATGCCACCATCTTCTCTCATGAGACTCTGGGAGTCATCCCACACTTCTCATTGTCTTTAAGTTTTTGTCCTAACAGGTGAGTCTTATTTCTATTCCTTTAACTTTCTTTACATCTCTTCCATTCTTCTCCTTAGTGATTGTATAGCTAGATGGAGGTTTCTAATTGAGAGAAAAAAATTTTCATATCATAGTTCAAAACATCATTCATCTAGATGTCTGTAGTATTCTATCACTGGGTCTTGCTGCCTTTGATCTCATACTTCTATTACAGAGTTACAAAACTGATCCCTAAGACCAATTCTAAACTTCTTAGCACAGCACAGAAGGCCTGTCATTCAGCCTGCCTTCCTCACCAACTGTCTTTTTTTCAATTCCCTCACATATATCTTATGCATCAAGCATACTTAACTATGAACAACTCATCAGATATGCCTTGCAGTTTCTCTTCCTGCCTTTGCCTATGTTCTTCCTGTTATTTGATTTCCCTTTCTCCTCTAATCTCCCTGTCAGACCCCTTAGACTCATCTCTCTATGAATTCATTCTTGAATCACCTGTGTCAGTCACCTTCTGGTAGGAAATAGCTCATTCAAAGTGGGTAACTTGAGGAGAGTTTAATAAAGAGAATATTTACGAAGATGTGAGCAGGATGTGGGGAAATCACAAAGGAGATAGAGAAGCCAGGACCCTGCGGCTGAAACAGGGCTCCTATTTGTCCCCTCCCAGCACAAGGAAGCTGTTACCTGAATCCAGAGGCAAAGGGGGCTGTTTGACGTGTGTGGGCATCCCACAGCCACCTACCTACCCTCTTTGCAGGAAGGGAGTTCAGGGAACAAATACCCTAACCTTACTCTTTTCTCTCCCTTCCATCTCCTGCCAGCACTCAGCATTGGCTGCAATCAGTAGGCCTAGGACAGGAGAGGCCAGGGAGCCTTTGACATAGACTGTATTAGTCAGCCTTCTGGGGCACAGAGGAGGATGAAGGAGATTGAAGCATGAAGCACAGAAGATACCTGGCACCCCAACCAAGCTGAAGTGATCAATTCGTGACCCAGAGGGCCTGGTTCACCCTTCTCTTACTGCCTTCATAAAAGGGAGCCTTTGACATAGACTGTATTAGTCAGCCTTCTGGGGCACAGAGGAGGATGAAGGAGATTGAAGCATGAAGCACAGAAGATACCTGGCACCCCAACCAAGCTGAAGTGATCAATTCGTGACCCAGAGGGCCTGGTTCACCCTTCTCTTACTGCCTTCATAATGACACTTTGCCATGACTTGTTTGTGCATTTATCTCCTCTATGTTATAACCTTTTGGATAGCAAGATACGTGTGCTTTGGCTTTGTATTCATCTTTGTATTCCTGTTGCTTACCACAGTGCCTGCCTTGTAGCAAACACTCCATAAACTCTTACCTAAACAGAATTGGTTTATTCAGAGAACCATGAAGAAAGTGATGGCCCTAGATGGTAAGAGAACTGACTCTTCCCTCCTTGGGCCTTGGGAGGGAGGGACCATGTCTTGGCCACTGTAGTGCTGCAGTGGACACCGGACACTACTGTGGACACCAGCAGCCCTTCTTCACGTTCCCTGCCTTCTTGTCTGACATTTTCCGCTTCTATCCTCACTCTCTCCCTCTGGCCCCTTGGTCCCCATCCTCACAGGACGTTAGTGTCTGGGATCTCTAAATCTCAAATCATTATCCGTCCACCTTGAGGTACTAAAATAGACAAAAGATAAACCACTTCAGAAAAATAATAACTCACTTCTTAGTTTCTCTATGAAGTCTTAGCTTCACTGTTGCTCTGGTTAGGTGAGCTGCACCATTTAGAAATCTTGAATTTCCTCCTGTTTGATTCTTCTCACCTAAAATATAGAGTGGAGTCATCCGCTAAGTAGGTTCTTAGCCGCTTCCTCTTCTGAGTTCAAGTCTCTATTTGGCCCTCTTAGGCCAAGGATATTGTAGAAAAGATTTCCCCAGCCTGAAATATATCACCTGAGAACAAATGAAGAGAACCTCCTCAACTCCTACAACTCATTCCAATCCTACAGCAGAAGGCCCATGACCTTTATAACTAATATGGTGGCTCTAGTTGGTTTCCTTTGTGTTCGCAGATGCATATCTGAACTCTCTCTGTGTTTAGATTGCAGAGAGAGAGGCTGAGGGCTTGGAACCAAACTTTGATAAATGGAGAAAAGATGATCCTGATGGGAAAGAGCAGAATATATGCTGCTGCTGCTGCTGCTGCTGCTGCTGCTAAGTCGCTTCAGTCGTGTCCGACTCTGTGCGACCCCATAGACGGCAGCCCACAAGGCTCCCCCGTCCCTGGGATTCTCCAGGCAAGAACACTGGAGTGGGTTGCCATTTCCTTCTCCAATGCATGAAAGTGAAAAGTGAAAGGGAAGTCGCTCAGTCGTGTCCGACTCTTCACAACCCCATCTACCACAGCCTACCAGGGCTCCTCTGTCCATGGGATGGAGTGGGGTGCCATTGCCTTCTCCAAACATACGCTAAAATAGTTTATTCCAGGTAGAGCTCTCTTCCATGACTCTAGGGTTGAGTTTCCTATTTTTGGTGGAGATTATAGCTCATGAGGATATCACTGGAATTTTGCACACTTTAGATTCCTCTTTTCTACTCAGTTCTTTCTACTACTACCTTCTTTAAAGTCAACATATATTAATTAGACACTAAGTATTCAAGAACCTTTTTTGCTATGTACTGTCTCTAGCATAGAGAAGGCATATGTTAACAGTGTGTTTAGCAGTGTTGTTGTTTAGTTGCGAAGTTGAGTCCAGCTTTCTTGCGACCCTATGGACTATAGCCCACCAGTCCCCTCTGTCTATAGTATTTCCCAGGCAAGAATACTGGAGTGGGTTGCCAGTTCCTTCTCCAGAGGATCTTCCCAACCCTGGGTCTCCTGCATTGCAGGCAGATTCTTTACCACTGAGCCATCAGGGAAGCTTGTCTTCAGTGATGAACCTTAGCCTTTTCCCATGGAACAGGAGATAGATGTAGAGTAGAAAGCTGTGATGTATTTGAGGAAAGAGAGAGGAAATTTGCAGTAAATCCCTGGTGTGGATATTCTAGCCTGGGATGGGTGTTCTTGCTATGGACTTCCTGTTCTTTCCCTGTTAGAACCAGTAATATACTTTATTATTACTTCCTTTTAAACATCTGTCTATTCCATTAGTCTGTAGCCTGCTGCTGCTGCTGCTAAGTCACTTCAGTCGTGTCCGACTCTGTGCGACCCTATTGAGCAGGAATTTTGCCTTATAATCCTGGAATTTAGCACAGGGACCCATAGGAGACACTCAGCAATTACCTGTGTGGAATGATGGACTTGTATTGTTTGAAGAACACCTTTGTGCCAGCATTCACTTTGTTCAACATGTAGGGCCATCTCTAGTATAGTTGTTGTGTAGTGTGGTCGTGGGAAGAAACATGATTTTATTTCTTCTGACTTTCCTGGAGGGATAAGTTTGCAAATTGTTCTCCTGTAGCCAAAAGACCCAGACAGGAGAGATGACTGTGATGTCATCTACTTATTCTGACTTGAAAGCTCTTGGGGTCTCTAAATATCATCGCTTTCCACTTGGGCCACTCACTATCAGCCTGTCAAAATGGATGTGTAAATCATGGAGCAGAAGTATTGATGATCATGGACTTGTTAACTCTGATATCGGATCAACTGGAATGAAATGTGGGCCTGGAACAGAGGATGGCTGTGTTTCAAGGAAGGTGAGGTAAGGAAAAAAGCACTTTTATATATTGGTCCTTAGCGTAGGGTGAGCATAAAGGAAGGAATCAGGTTATCTGGTCATCTGACTGAGGCAGAGTGGGCTGTCAATGCAGAGCAGGTCTGGGTGAAAGACTTTCAGGCCTGGTGCCTGGAGAAACAGAAGGTAGGATAAGGGGAGCAGGAGTCTGCAGATATTTCAGATCTTACCTGGCATTTTGCTGGGAGATTTATAAGACGGGCTAAGACACCTCGGTCTACTTTTGACCTTAGTTGTCCTAAAAACACACGTGTAGACCCTGCACTTACCCAGATGGGAAACTGAAGCTAAAGCAAGGCTTTTGGTCAACACAAATTGAATACAGTTCAGAGTGATCATGTGCACCTATTAAATGTCAATATCTTATGAGCCCCATAAGACACTGTCTTAGGGCATACATGAGGCGTGGAAGACCTCATCTTTCCCCCGGGAATCTCACACTATAATTTAGAAGACTTCATAACAGAATAAGCCAACCACTCTTTGCCTTGTATTTAAAACATATCAATCTTGGCTCAGTCAATAATGTAGGCCATCTGCCTTCCAGACTCTTGTCAGAGAAAATAGCCTGAAATTGTCAGCTCTCTAGCCCCTATCAGAATCCAATCTGAGAGGTAGTTAAGGAAGACAGTCTTGAAGGAATGATTTTCAAATATTTTCTTTTGCATCAGGTCTTTTTCTTTCAATGATATCTTACCTGGAAACTCAGTGTGGTAAATAAAGAAAAGTGGGGATGCTCTGATTGTAGAGGGTGAAAAGTCCTCAGCCTCTCTGTGGCCCCTGGATGTGGCTCCCTTGTCCCTAAGGACTGCAGTGTGGAAGCCACAGGTCTAAGGGAGGTATATTGGGTTAGTCAAAAAGTTCTTTTAGGTTTATCTGTAGAATGTAATGGAAAACCCCCAACAAACTTTTTGGCCAACCTAACAAGCCTTTACTCCTCTCTGAGTTCATCCTTTGTAAACATGCAGATGAGAGCTATAGCCAGGACTCCTTTAGCTATAGCATATGCAAAATTGCCACTTATGCCCTTAGCTTACCCTGGGAGCGAAAGAAAGAATATTTGTATGTTTTTCTTATACATTTTTGAATTGATAGAAAAAATTGTACAGAGAGGGTACTACTTTTGTAGTTAAAAAAAAAAAAAAAACAAAACCAGAAAGGAAGATGTATAAAAAGCAGTACCTTTGGAAGATGGATCTGGAGTGGACTTAGAGTAAGTTGAAAATATTAGAGACTGAAGGCAGAGAAGAGGTTGGAAGCTGGTGTCTTCACCTGAGAGTGATACCATAGACACTGGGACCAATGTGGCAGCAGATACAGGATGGAGTCATCATTCATGAGACCTGTCCAGTCTGAGAATAGATGGTCAGGGGAGTATCAGAGACTTTAGGAGAACAGAAGGATGGAAGGGCCATGACAGAAATGGCAGAAAGTATGTGTGGAGAAATCCTGAGAGAGTTGATCAGNGTCTTCACCTGAGAGTGATACCATAGACACTGGGACCAATGTGGCAGCAGATACAGGATGGAGTCATCATTCATGAGACCTGTCCAGTCTGAGAATAGATGGTCAGGGGAGTATCAGAGACTTTAGGAGAACAGAAGGATGGAAGGGCCATGACAGAAATGGCAGAAAGTATGTGTGGAGAAATCCTGAGAGAGTTGATCAGTAGAGTTTGTGTAAGGAGGCATGTCCCCTGACCTTCAGAAATCAGAATAAGAGAGAGCCACAGTTATTGAGAAGAACATGCTCCATTGTCATGAGGGTCATAGAAGTTGAAGTGAATATGAGTAGATTATATGCTTGAATTGATAATATCAAACATTCATTGGGGATTCTGTTAACTGGTAGAAGATGCTTCTGGCTGAAACTTCTTCTGGATGAGATAGTTGCCTACATCCTGAGATCCTTTTCTGAATAATGCAGTTTGGTCAGATCCTAGTGATTCAGTACAAATATTTACATTTCTGTACATAATGAAAGATACTTTCCCCCAAAGGCTTTCATATCTATTCTCTTGTTCTTCAAACACTCTTTAAGGGAAGTAGAGCAAATAGTGTCCTGATTTCATGGAAAGAGATAGAGGTATAAGGTTAAACAATACCTTTGTAGGTGATAGGAAAGCCCAACCTGGGACCCAGAATATGGCCTGCACCCCTGTACTGTCTTCCCCATCACATGGGCTTATCCAGTAGGGCTCTGCAACTCTGTGTGTCTGTTGGTGAGAACATGCCAAGTAGCTGACACTTTTAGATCATTTACTTAGTTTTGGCTGTGCTGAGTCTTCACTGCTATACCAGCTTTTCTCTGGCTGCAGCAGGCAGGGGCTATGCTCTAACTGCAATGCTCGGGCTTCTCCTGTTGCAGAGCCTGGGCTCTAGGGAACTTGGGCTTGAGTGGCTGCGGCCCATGGTTCAGCAGCTGTGGCTCCTGGGCTCTAGAGCACAGGCCCGGTAGTGTGGCTCCCGGACTTGTTGCTCAATGGCATGTGGGATCTTCCCGGACCAGTGATTAAACTTATGTCTCCTGCATTGGCAGATGGATTCCTTACCGCTGAGCCACCAAGGAAGCCCCCAAGGAACCGACTCTTACAGTCATTCCAAGTTTCTTCTCTGTTTGGTAGTCTGCTCACCACCTTTCCAAACTTTTCTGAACTGGATATTGAATGTTGGTCACTTGGCTTGAAGGGCTGTGTTTCATTTTTCCAATGTCTCAATTTTATTCATTTAGCTGATATCTGGTATCTCCTTATCCATATTTTATCCACATTAACACCAGCCCATGTGTCTGAGTTCTCATTTAATATGCACAACCAGGTGTGGTCTGCATGTTGATGGCTTCGAGGGTGCCTTCCTTGAAGCTTCCTGTCCTCCCACTCTGGATATTTTTGCTGATCTTGTGGCTGGCTTGTCTCTGGTTCTTGTCAGTGTGCTTACAGTGGTATCCTATATATTTTGTGTAAATGTAACCTTTGCAATGTTTCTAACTTACCTCTTTTACTGATGAGGAGTGATCCTTCTTGTTTGTGAAATAGTGTGTAGTTAAGCACTTAAAAATGTACACACACATGTGTGTGTGAGTGTGTAGTAGTTTGTATATAGTATATATATGCGTGTGTGTGTGTGTAGTATGTGTCTATCTGTCTATGTATACATGCACGCACATGTACCTTAGGTTCAGGACTAGGCCTTGAAATCTAGGTATGAAAATATCCCTAAGGTGACCTTGAGTATGAATTATCTGTGAGAGAACATAGTCAGTTTGTCTTGTTCAGCCTCCTGAAAAGATTATTCATACCAAGGGGAACACTTACTTAGAAGCACTAACTTTTGGACATACCAGTATTTTTAAAGGCTGTTACATCCAAACTCTCATTTCATACTTAACAAAGATTTTTTTTAAATTATGGAATTAGTTTAACATCATCCACCTCGCTCGGAGAAGGCGATGGCATCCCACTCCAGTACTCTTGCCTGGAAAATCCCATGGGGTCGCGAAGAGTTGGACACAACAGAGCGGACTTCCCTTTCACTTTTTACTTTCATGCATTGGAGAAGGAAATGGCAACCCGCTCCAGTGTTCTTGCCTGGAGAATCCCAGGGACAGGGGAGCCTGGTGGGCTGCCATCTATGGGGTCACACAGAGTCGGACACGACTGAAGCGACTTAGCAGTGACTTAGCAGCATCCACCTCACTATGACTCAACTGGGATTGAAGCCTTGGGATTTCCTACCTCCTATTTTAACTCCCACCGTGTATCGCTTTCTCTCCTCTCTACACGTAACTTTGTTTACAGGAGATAACAGATTTTAGGAGAGAAACTGACATTAGAGTTCACCATTGTGATCCTTTAATATGTTATTATGGATGTTGCTATGAATCATCATATTTGATCCTGAATTGCTTGGGACCCTGTAGCACCCAAACACCTAGAAGACAGAAGCAGGGAACTGAGAGTCTCGTGGGTGAAAAGAAAAGTTTTCAATGTGGTTAATTGGAAGCAGGGCCTTGGGGCTACATCTAGTCAGAGGGATCTCCTCCCTGGCCTTCAGGAAGGCAGGCCACGCTGTCATCTTTTCCTCTTGCCTTTCTGTCTCATCACCCCCACATATTGAAACTGACGCTGCGTACCCTGCCTCGCAAAGAGGATATAATTGCCAAAGGGTCTTCTGTTGCCACCCCCTCGAGGCTGTCTTTTTGTAGTCACTCCAGGCCAAGAGGAGATTTTGGCACAGGGTAGTTAATTATGTCTGTCTGATGCTGAAACAACACAATTTATGCCATGTGGTCAAACATCTGGTAAAAATCACTGAATAAAAATCGAATTGGCTGAACCTGGTAGTGCTGGAAACAACCAGTCATTTGTATCAGAACTCTCGGTCTGGCAGTTCTGTGCTGATATAATGCATGTGGAACACCAGACCTGGCCCTGCCCTTGTCCAGCTTTGATGAAATAATAAGGAATTTGTAGATAAGCTGGAATAGGAGTTTTCCAGGGGAATTCTTTCTAAATAATTCTTTCTTGCTGGTGGGGATTTTCTACCCTAAAGATATAAGGTTAAGAGGGAAATCTATGATGGGGTTGGGCCAGCATGGGGCTATGTATATACCTGGCCAGGGGTGAGGCACATAAAGGTCAGACAGCTGGTGCTTCCACGTGGCCAGGGGTGATTCAGACCATTTAGGCCATTTGGAAATGTTGACTCTGTGGTCTGGGTACCAGCTTGTAACTGCTTAGTAACTCATCAGTTCAGCTAAATGAGATGGACTAGGGACACAGGCATAGCCAAGGTGCCCTCTTTGTGATGTTTTATGCATGAAACAGATCTGGACTTTGTTCCTGCCTGTGATCTTGGAATCTAAAACACCTAATTATGAGCGGAATGATATAAATGCATAGTTGTCTCTACAACCAAGCAGCCCTAAGACCACCACTTTCTTTACTTGTTAATAACATCTTGGTTCAGTTCAATCTCTCAGTCGTGTCCGACTCTTTGTGACCCCATGAACTGCAGCACACCAGGCCTCCCTGTCCATCACCAACTCCCAGAGTTTACCCAAACTCATGTCCACTGAGTTGATGATGCCATCCAATCATCTTATCCTCTGTCATCTCCTTCTCCTCCTGCCTTCAGNGCAGCACACCAGGCCTCCCTGTCCATCACCAACTCCCAGAGTTTACCCAAACTCATGTCCACTGAGTTGATGATGCCATCCAATCATCTTATCCTCTGTCATCTCCTTCTCCTCCTGCCTTCAGTCTTTCCCAGCATCAAGTTCTTTTCAAACGAGTCAGTTCTTCATATCAGGTGGCCCTGAGTATTGGAGTTTCAGCTTCAACATCAGTCCTTCAAATGAACACTCAGGACTGATCTCCATTAGGATGGACTAAAGATGTTGGATCTCCTTGCAGCCCAAGGGACTCTCAAGAGTCTTCTCCAACACCACAGTACAAAAGAATAAATTCTTCAGTGCCTAGCTTTCTTTATAGTCCAACTCTCACATACATGACTACTGGAAAAACCATAGCCTTGACTAGACAGAACTTTGTTGGCAAAGTAATGTCTCTGCTTTTTAATATGCTATCTAGGTTGATCATAATTGCTTTATTTATTCATTCATTCTTTAAAAAAATTTAAATTTATGGTAGTTATATTTTCTCTCGTTCTCCTTCCTTCACTTTCTTTATAGTCCAACTCTCACATACATGACTACTGGAAAAACCATAGCCTTGACTAGACAGAACTTTGTTGGCAAAGTAATGTCTCTGCTTTTTAATATGCTATCTAGGTTGATCATAATTGCTTTATTTATTCATTCATTCTTTAAAAAAATTTAAATTTATGGTAGTTATATTTTCTCTCGTTCTCCTTCCTTCAAATATTTCAGTGTGTATTTTTTAGAAATAAGAATGTTTCTAACATAATCATAGTTTACCATATAAACATCTTCTTATCAGACTTTCATCTGTTAATTTTAGCATCCATTCATGATTCTTGCCTTATTCATTTTGGATGACCAATCTAATGAGTATCTTCTATGTTTCAGGTATTAGACAGATACATAGATTGACATAACTCAGTCTCTAACCTCAGTCGCGAGGAAAAGCAGACATGAAAACAATACATTATAGTCAGGGTGGCAAATGTAAGGACAGAGAAAGGGTAGTTCAGAAGAGATCACAACAGGCTCTGCCTGGAGAAAGCGGGTCAGGGAGAACCTCACAGAAGAGGTGATTCTGGAAATGGGGTGGGGGGAGTGTCTCCAATTAGAGTTTAGGACATATTCTGAGCCATACACATTATTATGGGGATATGAAGTCCTAACTTCTCTAAATGTGAGACATTCCTGCTACCTGCATTTTTTACATCTGGATGTTTCTCAGTGTTTTCAAACCTTTTGGCCTCTATCCACAGTAAGAAATGCACACTGTGGCATGGACTCTCACACACACAATCTCCCTTACAGAAATACAAAGTCTTACCTTTACTACTTGTGATTCATTCTTAAATTTTCTGTTCTTCTCTATTCTGTTAATAAATGCAGAACTAGTACGTCCAATATGTTGTGAATGAGGACATGGAATCTACATTTCTTAACGAGTCCTCTGTGTCATTCTGATGCTGACCTAGGGTATTGGCTTAGGGAAGGGTGAAAGGTATTCTGAGACGTAAGGAGTGGCCCAAGGTGGCTCCGTTCAATAGACAAATGAGTGGATTTCAAAGCTTAGCCATGGAGAAACCCTGCTCTGGTTGATATGTTAGATCTATGTCATCAGAGGGTTCCTTTGCTGACTTACAGCTAATGACAAAAAGAAGGGAACCAATGCCTAGATTTCTTTTTCTTTTTTTTTTTTTATTTTATTTATTTTTTATTTTTTTATTTTTTTATTTTTTTTTTGTATTTATTTATTTTTTTACACGAACTCCCAAACATGAACCCCCCTCCCACCTCCCACCCCACATCTTCCCTCCAGATCATCCCCATACACCAGCCCCAAGCATCCTGCATCCTGCATTGAACATAGACTGGCAATTCATTTCTTACATGATAGTATACATATTTCAATGCTATTCTCCCAAATCATCCCTCCCTCTCCCTCTCCCTCTCCTTCTCCCTCAGAGTCCATAAGTCCGCTCTACACATCTGTATCTCTTTTGCTGTCTTGCATACAGGGTCCTCATTACCATCTTTCTAAATTCCATATATATGTGTTAGTATACTGTATTGGTGTTTTTCTTTCTGGCTTACTTCACTCTGTATAATTGGTTCCAGTTTCATCCATCTTATTAGAACTGATTCAAATGTATTCTTTTTAATGGCTGAGTAATACTCCATTGTGTATATATACCACAGCTTTCTTATCCATTCATCCGCTGATGGACATCTAGGTTGTTTCCATGTCCTGGCTATTATAAACAGTGCTGCAATGAACATTGGGGTACATGTGTCTCTTTCTATTCTGGTTTCCTCGGTGTGTATGCCCAGCAGTGGGATTGCTGGGTCATAAGGCAGTTCTATTTGCAATTTCTTAAGGAATCTCCACACTGTTCTCCATAGTGGCTGTACTAGTTTGCATTCCCACCAACAGTGTAAAAGGGTTCCCTTTTCTCCACACCCTCTCCAGCATTTATTGCTTGCAGACTTTTGGATCGCAGCCATTCTGACTGGTGTGAAGTGGTATCTCATTGTGGTCTTGATTTGCATTTCTCTGATAATGAGTGACGTTGAGCATCTTTTCATGTGTTTGTTAGCCATCCGTATGTCTTCTTTGGAGAAATGTCTATTTAGTTCTTTGGCCCATTTTTTGATTGGGTCGTTTATTTTTCTGGAATTGAGCTGTATAAGTTGCTTGTATATTTTTGAGATTAGTTGTTTGTCAGTTGCTTCATTTGCTATTATTTTCTCCCATTCAGAGGGTTGTCTTTTCACCTTGCTTATAGTTTCCTTTGTTGTGCAGAAGCTTTTAATTTTAATTAGATCCCATTTGTTTATATTTGCTTTTATTTCCAGTATTCTGGGAGGCGGATCATTGAGGATCCTGCTGTGATTTATGTCGGAGAGTGTTTTGCCTATGTTCTCCTCTAGGAGTTTTATAGTTTCTGGTCTTACATTTAGATCTTTAATCCATTTTGAGTTTATTTTTGTGTGTGGTGTTAGAAAGTGATCTAGTTTCATTCTTTTACAAGTGGTTGACCAGTTTTCCCAGCACCACTTGTTAAAGAGATTGTCTTTACTCCATTGTATATTCTTGCCTCCTTTGTCAAAGATAAGGTGTCCATATGTGTGTGGATTTATCTCTGGGCTTTCTATTTTGTTCCATTGATCTATATTTCTGTCTTTGTGCCAGTACCACACTGTCTTGATGACTGTGGCTTTGTAGTAGAGCCTGAAGTCAGGTAAGTTGATTCCTCCAGTTCCATTCTTCTTTCTCAAAATTGCTTTGGCTATTCGAGGTTTTTTGTATTTCCATACAAATCTTGAAATTATTTGTTCTAGTTCTGTGAAAAATACCGCTGGTAGCTTGATAGGGATTGCATTGAATCTGTAGATTGCTTTGGGTAATATATTCATTTTCACTATATTGATTCTTCCAATCCATGAACATGGTATATTTCTCCATCTATTAGTGTCCTCTTTGATTTCTTTCATCAGTGTTTTATAGTTTTCTATATATAAGTCTTTAGTTTCTTTAGGTAGATATATTCCTAAGTATTTTATTCTTTTCGTTGCAATGGTGAATGGAATTGTTTCCTTAATTTCGTTTTCTACTTTCTCATTATTAGTGTATAGGAATGCAAGGGATTTCTGTGTGTTGATTTTATATCCTGCAACTTTACTATATTCATTGATTAGCTCTAGTAATTTTCTGGTGGAGTCTTTAGGGTTTTCTATGTAGAGGATCATGTCATCTGCAAACAGTGAGAGTTTTACTTCTTCTTTTCCAATTTGGATTCCTTTTATTTCTTTTTCTGCTCTGATTGCTGTGGCCAAAACTTCCAGAACTATGTTGAATAGTAGCGGTGAAAGTGGACATCCTTGTCTTGTTCCTGACTTTAGGGGAAATGCTTTCAATTTTTCACCATTGAGGATAATGTTTGCTGTGGGTTTGTCATATATAGCTTTTATTATGTTGAGGTATGTTCCTTCTATTCCTGCTTTCTGGAGAGTTTTTATCATAAATGGATGTTGAATTTTATCAAAGGCCTTCTCTGCATCTATTGAGATAATCATATGGCATTTATTTTTCAATTTGTTAATGTGGTGAATTACATTGATTGATTTGCGAATATTGAAGAATCCTTGCATTCCTGGGATAAAGCCTACTTGGTCATGGTGTATGATCTTTTTAATGTGTTGTTGGATTCTGATTGCTAGAATTTTGTTGAGGATTTTTGCATCTATGTTCATCAGTGATATTGGCCTGTAGTTTTCTTTTTTTGTGGCATCTTTGTCAGGTTTTGGTATTAGGGTGATGGTGGCCTCATAGAATGAGTTTGGAAGTTTACCTTCCTCTGCAATTTTCTGGAAGAGTTTGAGTAGGATAGGTGTTAGCTCTTCTCGAAATTTTTGGTAGAATTCAGCTGTGAAGCCGTCTGGACCTGGGCTTTTGTTTGCTGGAAGATTTCTGATTACAGTTTCAATTTCCGTGCTTGTGATGGGTCTGTTAAGATTTTCTATTTCTTCCTGGTTCAGTTTTGGAAAGTTGTATTTTTCTAAGAATTTGTCCATTTCTTCCACGTTGTCCAATTTATTGGCATATAATTGCTGATAGTAGTCTCTTATGATTCTTTGTATTTCTGTGTTGTCTGTTGTGATCTCTCCATTTTCATTTCTGATTTTATTGATTTGATTTTTCTCCCTTTGTTTCTTGATGAGTCTGGCTAATGGTTTGTCAATTTTATTTATCTTTTCAAAAAACCAGCTTTTGGCTTTGTTGATTTTTGCTATGGTCTCTTTTGTTTCTTTTGCATTTATTTCTGCCCTAATTTTTAAGATTTCTTTCCTTCTACTAACTCTGGGGTTCTCCATTTCTTCCTTTTCTAGTTGCTTTAGGTGTAGAGTTAGGTTATTTATTTGACTTTTTTCTTGTTTCCTGAGGTATGCCTGTATTGCTATGAACTTTCCTCTTAGCACTGCTTTTATAGTGTCCCACAGGTTTTGGGTTGTTGTGTTTTCATTTTCATTCATTTCTATGCACATTTTGATTTCTTTTTTGATTTCTTCTGTGATTTGTTGGTTATTCAGAAGCGTATTGTTCAGCCTCCAAATGTTGGAATTTTTAATAGTTTTTCTCCTGTAATTGAGATCTAATCTTAATGCATTATGGTCAGAAAAGATGCTTGGAATGATTTCGATTTTTTTGAATTTATCAAGGTTAGATTTATGTCCCAGGATGTGATCTATCCTGGAGAAGGTTCCGTGAGCACTTGAGAAAAAGGTGAAATTCATTGTTTTGGGGTGAAATGTCCTATAGATATCAATTAGGTCTAACTGGTCTATTGTATCATTTAAAGTTTGCGTTTCTTTGTTAATTTTCTGGTTAGTTGATCTGTCCATAGGTGTGAGTGGGGTATTAAAGTCTCCCACTATTATTGTGTTATTGTCAATTTCCCCTTTCATACTTGTTAGCATTTGTCTTACATATTGCGGTGCTCCTATGTTGGGTGCATATATATTTATAATTGTTATATCTTCTTCTTGGATTGATCCTTTGATCATTATGTAGTGGCCTTCTTTGTCTCTTTTCACAGCCTTTGCTTTAAAGTCTATTTTATCAGCTATGAGTATTGCCACTCCTGCTTTCTTTTGGTCTCTATTTGCATGATATATCTTTTTCCAGCCTTTCACTTTCAGTCTGTTTATGTCCCTTGTTTTGAGGTGGGTTTCTTGTAGACAGCATATACAAGGGTCTTGTTTTTGTATCCATTCAGCCAGTCTTTGTCTTTTGGTTGGGGCATTCAACCCATTTACGTTTAAGGTAATTATTGAGAAGTATGATCCCGTTGCCATTTACTTTATTGTTTTGGGTTCGGGTTTATACACCCTTTTTGTTTCCTGTCTAGAGAATATCCTTTAGCATTTGTTGGAGAGCTGGTTTGGTGGTGCTGAATTCTCTCAGCTTTTGCTTGTCTGTAAAGCTTCTGATTTCTCCTTCGTATTTGAAAGAGATCCTTGCTGGGTACAGTAATCTGGGCTGTAGGTTTTTTTCGTTCAACACTTTAAGTATGTCTTGCCATTCCCTCCTGGCCTGAAGAGTTTCTATTGAAAGATCAGCTGTTATCCTTATGGGAATCCCCTTGTGTGTTATTTGTTGTTTTCCCCTTGCTGCTTTTAATAGTTGTTCTTTGTGTTTGATCTTTGTTAATTTGATTAATATGTGTCTTGGCGTGTTTCGCCTTGGGTTTATCCTATTTGGAACTCTCTGGGTTTCTTGGACTTGGTTGGCTATTTCCTTCCCCATTTTAGGGAAGTTTTCAACTATTATCTCCTCAAGGATTTTCTCATGGTCTTTCTTTTTGTCTTCTTCTTCTGGGACTCCTATAATTCGAATGTTGGAGCGTTTCATATTGTCCTGGAGGTCTCTGAGATTGTCCTCATTTCTTTTAATTCGTTTTTCTCTATTCCTCTCTGATTCATTTATTTCTACCATTCTATCTTCTATTTCACTAATCCTATCTTCTGCCTCCGTTATTCTACTATTTGTTGCCTCCAGAGTGTTCCTGATCTCATTTATTGCATTATTTATTGTACAATGACTCTTTTTTATTTCTTCTAAGTCCTTGTTAAACCTTTCTTGCATCTTCTCAATCCTTGTCTCCAGGCTATTTATCTGTGATTCCATTTTTATTTCAAGATTTTGGATCATTTTCACTATCAATATTCGGAATTCTTTCTCAGGTAGATTCCCTATCTCTTCCTCTTTTGTTTGGTTTGGTGGACATTTCTCCTGTTCCTTTACCTGCTGAGTATTCCTCTGTCTCTTCATCTTGGTTATATTGCTGTGTTTGGGGTGGCCTTTCTATATTTTGGGAATTTGTGGAGTTCTCTTTATTATGGAGTTTCCTCACTGTGGGTGGGGTTGTATCTGTGGCTTGTCAAGGTTTCTTGGTGAGGGAGGCTTGTGCTGGAGTTCTGGTGGGTGGAGCTGGATTTCTTCTCTCTGGAGTGCAATGGAGTGACCAGTAATAGGTTATGAGACGTCAGTGGTTTTGGAGTAACTTTGAGCTTCCTGTATATTGAAGCTCAGGGATGTGTTCTTCTGTTGCTGGAGAATTTGCATGGTATGTCTTCCTCTGGAACTTGTTGGCCCTTGGGTGGTGCTTGGTTTCAGTATATATATGGAGGTGTTTGATTAGCTCCTATTTATTAATGTTCCATGGATTCAGGAGTTCTCTGATATTCTCAGGGTTTGGACTTAAGCCTCCTGCTTCTGGTTTTCAGTTTTATTTTTACAGTAGCCTCAAGACGTCTCCATCTGCTTTTGAAGTCAGTGCTCTGTTTTTCTGGGTGCCTGATGTCCTCTGCCCGCATTCAGAAGTTGTTTTGTGGAGTTTGCTCAGCCTTGAGATGTTCTTTTGATGAATCTGTGAGGGAGAAAGTGGTGTCCCCGTCCTATTCTTCCGCCATCTTGACCGGAACTTCCAATGCCTAGATTTCTTGAAAGCTCAGCTCCATATGTATTTGTGGAATGGCACAAATTGATGAGAACTCTTCAGAAACAGTGGAGGAGTTCTCCCGTGAAAGAGAGGGAAGGTTGCAGTGATGAGGTGATTCACTCCATTCTGTTAATGTTTCATCCATTCCCAGTACACTATTGGAGATGCTGCTGTGTTGAAATGAATTTTAAACTTGGATAAAAGACTATGCAATTCTTGGACTCTGAAAAGGGATTTTTTGTGCCTATATAAAATGCTTTAAAATGTGAAGCTTTGATGAAGTGTTGGCTTACCTCCAAAAGGCAGATATGTTCTCTGTAACACATTTGACCCAGAATAAGGTCTTCCATGTTCCTGTAAGCTAAGTTGGTTGCTCTCTCTCTCTTTTTTTTTTTTTTAATTTTTGAGGCTTAAGCCCCTAAAGGTCCAGAGTTACAGAAAAAAAAATAAAGGATACTAGAAAGTTACAAACTAACTTGGTATAAAAGGAGAAGGATGGGCTATGCCAGAGAGAACAGAAGAAGACAAGTGGCGGGCTGCCGCATGGTGCCGGAGTTGCCAATTCTGGAAACTGTGGCAGGAGAAGCTTCTGGAGGTCATGGAGGTGCTTCAGGGTCTTACTAAGAGTACTTTAGGCTTTATCTTATAGTGACAGTCAGTCAGTTGAGGGTGTTAGGTAGGAGACAGATGTGGTCATTCATGACTCTAAAGTGGAAGAGAAGTTGTTCACATTTCCTTCATAGAGGAAGATGCAAAGAAGAAAAGATCAGTTAGGAGGTTATTTCAATAGCATCAACAGGAGACAACCTCCAATAGCATCAGCACGAGATGCAAAAGAGCTGAAGCCAGGAGTAGCAGTGGGGATGATGGTTTTATCTTCTAAGCGTCTTCCTCCCACTCTGGTGGCTATAATGTACGCTCTGTGAGAGAAGGGGCTTGATTTTTCTCTGTTCTTAGTTTTCAGCACATAGACAATTGCCTGGTTTATGGCAAATCATCCCTGAAAACTTAATATCTATAGAATTTTTATTATATCATTCAAACAACCAGTTAATTAAATGGGAAAACATACCATCCAGATTAATCATTTGGCCTAAATCAGAGATTCTCAATCCTGGATGCTTATTAAAATCACTCAAGGAGTTCTCTCAAGATGGAGTAGCCCATTCCTTCCAGGTCCTCTTTGTTACAACTAAAAAGGACAGTAAGTCTCTGAAAGATGGAGGAGAAACAAAGCAGTGAGTTCTCTGAATTTCTTTATTGCCTTCCATATAACTTGAACTGCCAGCAGGCTTGGGCTTAACAAACTCCAAGAAAAGCCAGTTTCCCTGACCAAAGAACTGATAAAAAGGTGGCTTAGCAACAGGAAACTTGTTTGTAATATCACCTGAAGTGAAAGTGAAAGTGTTAGTCACTCAGTTGTGTCTGACTCTTTGTGACCCTAGGGACTATAGCCAGCCTGACTCCTTAACACATGGAATTCTCCAGGGAATAATACCGGAGTAGGTTGCCATTCTCTTCCCCAGGGCATCTTCCCAACCCAGGGATTGGACCCAGGTCTCCGGCATTGCAGGCAGATTCTGTACCATCTGAGCCACCAGGGAAGCCCCAACTAAACTCAGTGTTTCCCAGATGAGACTCCAACCAAACATCAGTGTTACAACCGCACCTCTTCACTCCCTCTCCATGACTTCACCTGATCAAGCAAGAAGTTGACCTTCTGTCCCTACCAGTGGAAGCATGGATGCACTGGAAGATATCACCGGGTAGTATCCCCAGGGAACAGAGAAATTGTACCTTCCTCATCTGGCAGAAATTTGCAGTGCTCTGATGCTCCTGCCAGGAAAGTGTTGGCAAGGTACAACAGCAGCTCCACCCCTACTAAGCAAAAAGGAGGCAGAAGGTAGTGGTGAGAAGTAGGGTAGCTGACATTTGCTTCATACCCCTTTCTATGTCAAAGGAAGCTAGTGAGGAGCTGAGTCTCTGCCTCCACCTTGCAGCAATAGTGGTCTGAGTCAGCCCTCTATTCCCCTCTCCACCTGCTTTTTTTTTTAGTCCTCTACTTCCTACCTCTCCGGTGGCAGCAAGAAGTGCAGGGATAGCCTCACAGGGGCCTTGTCAGACAAAACCAGCTGGCTTTCAAGCTAGACCTCAACAAGGAGCTATCTGCTAAAAATGATTAAGATGATCCAGAGTCTCATAATAACTAAAATTTCAGGAATACATCTGAAAATCACGTTATGGAATGAGCCAAGAAAATGACAGCAGGAATGGGAAAAGGCTTCAACTACCAGCACAGAGTTAAGTAGATTTGGGCATTCTCTGACAAGCATTTTAAGCAACTGTCATAAAAATACTTCAGTAAGCAATTGTAATTCTCTTGAAACAAACTGAACATAAATAGAAATCTCAGAAAAGAAATAGAAATTATAAAAAATAATTAAATGAAGATTATAGAATTAAAAATATAATAACTGAAATAAAATCATTGCTTAATGGGCTTAAGAGTAGAGTGGAGATGATGGAATTCATGAACTTGAGAAACAAGAACAGAATTTATCAAACATGAACAACAGAGAAAATATCCTGGGGAAAAAAAAACCAAAAACAAAAACCCCAATAGTTGTAGGGACATGTTGGACAATAACAAAAAGAGCTAAAATTTGTATTTTCAGGATCACAGAAGTGAAGGAGAAAGAACATTGAAAAAGTATTTGAAAAAATAATGGGGAGAAACTTCAATTTTAGTGAGAAACTTCAGGTACATACACCTACAGATTCAAGAAGTCAAGCAAAGCCCAGGTAGGAAAAACCCAATGAAACCCCTACTGAGATACATCATAATTGAACTTCTGAACATTAAAAATTTAAAGTAGGCAGAGAGAAGTTATACACTATACTACCATTCATGCCATGAACTCTACAGACAGCAAACATATTTTTATGGAATGAAGGGGATAAAGACATTGGAGGAGAAGGAAAACTAAGAGAATCCCTTGCTAGCACACCCAGCCTTAAAGAATGGCTGAAATCAGGAAATTCTCTAATCACAAAAGTAATTATAGCAAAAGAAAACTCAGGAACACAAGAACAGGCAAAAGAAGAATATAAGACTAGGCTGTGAAAAAGGTAAATGTAACAGACTATTTCTCCTCGGTTTCTTAAATTATATTTGATTGAAGTACAATTTTTAACAATATAAGGTCTCTTGCTCAATATATGTTAAAGGAAGTACTTTTGATAATTTGAAAAAGCAGGAAGAAAAAAAGATTTCTATGCTCAAAATGGTAAAACAGTAGTCTATGACAAGTTACATATTCATATTTTAATATCAATAGCAATCATTAAGAACTCTATAAAGCTAAAAACTGAAAAATACTATAAAATCAAGGTTAAGGCTCTTAAATATTAAAAAATATATATATATAGAAAGGAAGAAGAGAAAACATAGGAAGAAGAGCGAAAGAGTGGAACTAAACCAGAGGAGACAAATAGAAACCAGTTAATGGCAGAATTAGCCCTAACATATCAACAATTACTGTAAATGTATTGATCGTTGTTTGTTCATTTGCTAAGTCATGTCTGCCTGTTTGCAACACTAGGACTGCAGCACACCAGGCTCCCCAGTCCTTCACTGTCTCCTTGAGTTTGCTCACATTCATGTCCATTGAGTTGATAATGCTATCTAACCATCTCATCCCCTGCCACCCCCTTCTCCTCTTGCCTTCAATTTTTCCCAGTATCAGGATCTTTTCCAATAAGTTGGTTCTTTGCATAATGTACAAAGTACTTGAGCTATATCATCAGTCCTTCCATTGAATATTCAGAGTTGATATCCTTTAGGTAGGTTTGACTGGTTTGATCTTCCTGCAGTCCAAGGGACTCTCAAGCATCTTTCCAGCACCACAATTCAATTCTTCGGTGCTCAGCCTTCTTTGGGCTTTCCTAGTGGCTCAGGGAAGAATCTGCCTGCAATGTGAGAGACCTGGGTTCGATCCCTGGGTTGGGAAGATCCCCTGGAGGAGGGCATGGCAACCAGCTCCAGTATTCTTGCCTGGAGAATCCCCATGGACAGAGGAGCCTGGCAGGCTACATTCCATGGAGTCTCAAAAAGTCAGATACGACTGAGCTAAGCACGCAGCACAGCAGCCTACTTTATGGTCCAATTCTCATATTCATATATGATCTACAATGACAAGGGGCAAAGTATTGATAAACACTACAATGTGGATAAATTGCAGGGAAATTATGCAGAATGGAAACAGCTAATCCCAAGTGTTCACATACTGTATGCTTTCATGTACACAGTATTCTTGCATTGACATAAAACTGGAGAACAAATTAGTGGTTGCCAGGGTTTGAGGATGGAGCAGAGGTCGGAAAGAAGTGGATGTGGCTGTGTAAGAGCAATAAGAGGGATCCCTGTGATGGAACTGTTCAGTATCTTGACTGTATCAAGATCAGTAACCTGATTGTGACACTGTACTACAGGTTTGTAAGATGTTATCAGAGGAAGCTGGGTAAAGGTTACATAATATCTGTTTGTATTATATATTACAACTGCATGCCAATCTATAGTTATCTCAAAACAAAAAAAGTAACAGTAAAAACCTAAGAAGCTTTAAACACACACACACACACTGTTGCATGAATTCCCCAAAACATGCAGTCTTCCAGATTCGGATGTAGTTGATTTTGGGGTACCGTATGTTTTAAAGGTTCTTATGAGATTTTAATATGTAGTGAAGGTTGAGAACTCCGGTCTGAATATGAATTGGTTCAGACAACACATTTGGGAAGGCAATCTCCCCTGGCCACAAGTAGATGTCTTTTCTTCCTCTAATTGTGTCACTTGACCTTGATAAGCTTTCCATGTGCACGGAATGTGTGAATCACTGTACAGCTTCTAGGTTTTTCAGAGAGGCACTTACTCTACTGCTACTGGGGGAGATGGAGGTGCTGGCAGTGGTGGGTAATGTGATGACAATGAGATCATTAATTGTCCTTCTAGTACCTATTCAAGTAAACTGCAGAAAGGAAATGGTACAATTTCCATGACTATTTGCAAATTAGATCTGCAGGGCATCTGAGCTTGGGAAAAAGATAAATAGGCCCACTGCCTTCTCCTCTTGCATAAATCATAGTTTCTGGCTTATGCATTCTGAACATATGTTTAGTAACAATTATGAGTTGAGCATATGTTGTTTTAGGAGATTATTTAAATCTTACTCTAAATCCAAAAGAATCTTGTCTGAATATAAAGAGGCCCAAAAAGAACTCTGAGCAACTAGAGGCAGTGTCAGGAATTCCAGCCTATTTTCCCCCCAGGGGCATTGAACCATGTGCAGGCTTTCTGAATGTAATCTTGGTGATTTTTGTTGGTCCAGGGCTCTTATGAGAAGCTCTTTTACTGAAATGGATGGCTATTACTTTTAGTTCATAGTAATTTATTTTTAATTAGGACATTCGTTTCATTATAATTTGTAGCTGCTAGAAATAGATAAGTGTTGTCATAGCAGTATGACAGCCCAGGACTCACACAGCAAACATTTGTCATGAGCTAGGGTACTCTGCTAGGTAAATGGTTTCAAAGAGAAATAGTTAACAGACTCCTGGGATGCTATGAAGATTCTAATAATTTGGGAAACAAGTATATTTTATAAAAACTAACATCATCTCTAGTCATACTGCATATTTTCTGCATGTTGGGTTGATTGGTTTTCCCTTCTCCTTAAAAGTTATAACTCTTTCATTTTCTTTTCCTTTACCCATTCACCGCCCCTGCCCCCGGCCATAAGTACTGTATGCTGGGTCCATCTTCAAAACTTCTACCACTGTTTGCCATACATGCATCAGACCCCTCCCCAAAACCCCTCCCTCCCACCACCAAACATCATCTCCCTGTACTTTCTTTCCATCACAAGCTGTGGAAGAAGCCATCTTACCTCCTGTCTATAGTTTATTCCATTAAGTGAACTAACCCCACCCTGTTCTGTATTCTCTGTGATTTTGCTTCATCAGTGTTTGCCTCTCTTCCTATAACATCAACCTTCCTGGACCTTCTGCAAGAAAACCTGCTCAACGCTCTAATTTCTAAAGGATATTTTGGGTCCTCTTTCATGCTTTTAGCTGTTGACCCATTTCTCTGCTTGTTTCCTTTGTGTCAACATTTCTTGAAGTCTTGTGTTAAATTCATGGTCCTTATTTCCTAATCTCCCCTTCACTTCTCAACACACTGCAGTCTTTCGGAATCTGCTGCAGCTGCCTCTGTCTACGTTGTCTCTGCCTATTGTGTGACTTCCTTGAAGGCCTCCACTGTGAAGCATTCTCTCAGTCTTCCAGCTGGGTAGGGTACCCTTGTCTGGCCTTCTTGGGTATACCTCTTTCAGGGAGCTTACTACTCTTTTGTCCTTTCATGAAACTCTAAGACTCTTGAAACGCATGCTTGTAGTCTAACTGCTAGCCAAAATCACTGCAGATGGTGACTGCAGCCATGAAATTAAAAGACGGAAGGAAAGTTATGATCAACCTAGACAGCATATTAGAAAGCAGAAACATTACTTTGTCAGCAAAGGTCCATCTAGTCAAGGCTGTGGTTTTTCCAGTGGTCATGTATGGATGTGAGAGTTGGACTGTGAAGAAAGCTGAGCACTGAAGAATTGATGCTTTTGAACTATGGTGTTGGAGAAGATTCTTGAGAGTCCCTTGGATTGCAAGGAGATCCAACCAGTTCATCCTAAAGGAGATCAGTCCTGGGTGTTCATGGAAGGACTGATGTTGAAGTTGAAACTTCAATACTTTGGCCACTTGATGCAAAGAGCTGATTCATTTGAAAAGACCCTGATGCTGGGAAAGATTGAGGGCAGGAAGAGAAGGGGACAACAGAGGATGAGATGGTTGGATGGCATCACCGACTCAATGAACATGGGTTTGGGTAGACTCTGGCAGTTGGTGATGGACAGGGAGGCCTGGTGTGCTGCAGTTCATGGGGTTGCAAAGAGTCAGACATGACTGAGTGACTGAACTGAACTGAACCCCTAGTCTAGTGTCTAATAAGGTAGACATTCAGTAAATGTTTGTTGAATGTGTGAATGAATAAATAATGAATGCAAACTCCCAAGTCTGTATCCGTAACCTGGTTTTTACAACATGTTCCTGAAACATACAGGGAACCGTGTCCTGAACATCTAAGTTTATTATCAGATTGTCACCCTTAGAATATCCAATACTATACTTAAACGTTCTCCTGAAAACTGATAAGTTCTGGATCTTAGTGAATAATGTGATTGTCAGTTTATTAAACAAGAAAAAAAAATCAGTCTTTCTAGACTCTTCCTTTTACCCCAGCTACTTACTTGAATCAATCACTAAGACTCACCAATTTGGGAATTCCCAAACAGTCCAATGTTAGGACTCGATGCTTTCACTGCTAGGCCCTAATCAGTGAACTAAGATCCTGTAAGCCACATGGCATGACCAAAAAAAAAAAAGACACACCAATTTATCCTTGTAAATATATTTCAAAATTATACCCTCTCCTCAATTCTCACTGCTGTTGCCTTAGCTAAAAAATGCATCATCTCACACCTCAACAGTTTTAATACTCTCTAACAGCAGCCATTATCATCCCTTCCAATTAATTATCTGTACTTCCTTGGCGCTGTACATTTTAGAACTCAGATCTGATTCATTTACTCAATAAATATTTATTGAATACCTATTAAATACCAGATGCTATTTAAGGCACACAGGATACAGTAGTGAACAAAAAAGACAAACGCTTTGCCCTTATGGAGTTAACACCGTACTGATGTTATATATAAATTATCATATTGCTTCCTTTTTACCTGTAATGACCTTTTATCAGTTTCCAAATGTCTCTGTGGTAAAACAAAGAAACCTTAAAATTATGCACAAGATCTCTTCACCATCCTGCCAAGTATTTCTCAACCTGTTGTGGATGTTCAAATCACCTGAGTTCTTGTTTAACATGTGTGTTTGTGGGCATCTTAAGATACTATGATTCTATAGATCTGGGGTGGAGCCCCAAAAATGGCATTTTTAATTAGACTTCCAAGTGATTTGAATATAGGTAGTTGATGGGCCACTCTTTGAGAAGCACTTACCCATTCTTTGCCTAGCTCTCCAGCTTTACCATCACTTCTCCATGTTCACCTTATATTTTAACAGTATAAACTATTTTAGTTCCTTAACCACATATAGTGTTTCTTACCTCTGTGCATTAAGGTGAGTTGGTCATCTTAACTGGGCTAATTAATACCAGCAACAACAACAAAATCATAGTGAGTTAATACAATGAAGTTTATTTCTCTTGTCTTCAAAGTCCAATACAGCTATTCCTGAATAGATAGCTTTTCTCGGTGGCCCTCTTTTACGTGGGTACTCAGACTCTTTCTAGTGGATCTAGGCTCCTGTCCTGAGGTGCTGTCTCAGGTGCCCATATACAGGGAAAAGAATATGGGGAGTGAAGACATCTTGAATATTTAAAGGACACGGACTCCAAGTTACAGACATCATTCCTGCTCCCAGCTCACTGGCCAAAAATAGTCACATGGGCCCACTTAGATGCAAGGGGGGCTGGGAAATGTAGTCTTCACTGGGAAGCTGCTTTGGAGTCAGAGTACTCACTTTTAGTCATCAGAAAGATGCCCCTTCTGTCCTCTGGTGACTAAATAAAAATATCCATGTGCCCCCTTGTTTCCACACACTTTCACTTCCCTCCCCAGAAGGGCTGATCCAAAGTCCCATCTGATCATGGTAACCAGCTGACAGCCTGTGATTTCTGAATGATGTGCAGTTGTCTCCAACCAGTTCAGATGTGGCTCCTCTTGATTCAGCAACCTGTGAACTAAAAGGACAAGTTATACTTCCTGTCCCCACACCACACAGCCTATATTCAACAGAGGAACGTGGATGGCCAGGGTAACCCCAGGGCAGACCGTTATTTGGGAAAAGGAAGCATGCAAGACACAGCTACTGGGCCTTAGCAGTTATGAAGCCACAAGCATTTGAAGGGCTCCTACTTTGCTAATGGGAGATATTCTTGTGTGGACCCTGATACTACTTTCTGGGGAGAGTTGCCTTTCCATTGTTCTCCTTTGCCTCAGGGTCTGTCTTTGGGCTGTGTTGTTGTTGTTGTTTTTTTTTTTTCCTTTTGCATATCTTCCTTGACCACAGCTGAAGGAGGTGTGGGAAGCATGCCCTCCTCGGGGACTGTCTAGGTTTTACACCCTTCTTCCTCTTGTGCCAACCAGAGCACCTGGAAATAATTGTACCACTGAAATAGTCAAAAGACTTTTCTTTGGCAATAATGTTTCTTCAAAATTTGGTCTTCTTCTGACCTATTTGCTTCTAGTCTATTCCAGGTGCCTGCGAACACCTCCGGGGAAGGCAATGGCACCCCACCCCAGTACTCTTGCCTGGAAAATCCAATGGACGGAGGAGCCTGGTGGGCTGCAGTCCATGGGGTCGCTAACAGTCGGACAGACTGAGCGACTTCACTTTCACTTTTCTCTTTCATGCATTGGAGAAGGAAATGGCAACCCACTCCAGTATTCTTGCCTGGAGAATCCCAGGGATGGGGGAGCCTGGTGGGCTGCCGTCTATGGGGTCACACAGAGTCGGACACGACTGAAGTGACTTAGCAGCAGCAGCAGCGAACACCTCAAGGATTACTAGGTATAATAATTATGCTGATTTAGTTCATTGCTTCCTTTCATACCCGTATTTCTACTTAACTATGGCCACTTGATATTTAAAACTTCATGTGAGACAGATAAAATCTTAATATGACATTTACATTAAGCCACTTTAACCAATCAAAAGAAGTTTTAAATGTTTGTGATTCAGGACTGTTTGTATTTTTTAATTCTCATCTCTTAGTGTTTGGAGTCTTGATGCAGTCAGTTTTTCAACCATACAAAGCCTGGCATACTTGCTCTTTATCCTTGTTCATTTCTGCTTGCATATCAGCCAATTCTTCCCAAAGTAACAGTTACTACTAGAACTTTGCTTTTCAGCCTCTTAGAGCTGTAGACCAAGTAGACCTGCCTGCCTCCTTACTTACCATATAAAAAAAAGTTTGACAGGTGTTTTGCCTCTCTATAATATGACTGCCATCCTTTCAACCTCTGATAAGCATTTTCTTGCCACCTGAGAGCAAGCCAATGTCACATTTCTCTATTTCACTCTTCAATAAATACGTAACTCCAATTGCTTCAGACCTCTCCAGCCTGCGGGTGCCGATGGCATCCCATTAATAATATTCTAATGCCACTGGATCATGTTCACAGTGTTACAAAGAATTTGCAAAAAAAAAAAGAATTTGTGGAGCCCTGGAAAGTCTTCTGGGAATCACAATCATTTTCCAAACAGGTTGGCTTGCATTAGATGGTTTCTGTTCTTCTGCCAGTATCCTCTGGGCACTGCATTTTGGTTCAGCTTCCATTATTTCCTGCTGGGCACCTGCTGGGCATTTCCATGTCCACTGGGCATCTGCCATTTCCTGCTGAGCATCTCAGTCTCTGCTAACCAGCCCTTCCATAATGAACTAAATTTCTCAATGCCAAGGAAGTGCTGTTTCAC
Source organism: Oreotragus oreotragus (assembly GCA_006410675.1). Lineage (NCBI taxonomy): Eukaryota > Metazoa > Chordata > Mammalia > Artiodactyla > Bovidae > Oreotragus > Oreotragus oreotragus. The sequence continues at coordinate 55,154 of SJYX01018688.1, forward strand.
ACTGATTTGTCCTCTATGCTTAGTGTCACTTTTTGATGTCATTCATAGTGGCCCTGAACTATTTCAAAATTTCTTTATGTATTAATATTTTTGCTCCTGTAGCCTATTTCTGCTGCACTGTTCATAGAGCTCATACGCCATTAGGACAGTCCTGAATCCAGAAGGTGACTCTTATGCTTACTGACTTTCTCATCTCTCTCCCCAGGCACAGTCATAAAATTTTCCCCTTGTTGGTCCTCTTTTCCTAGATAATTCATTTAAGGGTCCCCTGAGGATCCTTTTGTGGACACCTTTAGGCATTTATAAATGTAAAACGATACTCTCCTATGCTCCCTCCCACAAATACATTGTGTTGTGTGAATGGATAAATGTTCTCTCTTCCTAGATTATCCCCTTTATTTTGTTTAGCCAGAGAACTTCTATTCAGTCTTTAAAACACTAGTTCAAAGATGGCCTTCTTAGTGAACCATCCCAATTGTCTCTACCCCCAACTGGTCTGTGCTAACTCAGTTTGTAGCTTATTAGACCTATTAGTGCATATTAACACGTTTGTCTCCTCTCTTTCTAGTAAAATTCTTAAATAAATTCTGCATCTTCCATATAGGGGGTATTTGGTCAATTTTAATTGAGTTTAATTTCCCTAAATTCCTTTTGTTAAAGCTCAGCTCATCTTCACATGTGGTCAAGGCTTTCCCAATCTGGTCTCCTCTTATCCAGCCAGCTTTTAGAGCGTTGACAAGTGAATAAGGCACTGTGTGATTTTGAGATTCCCATAGCAGGTAAAGATGTGCCCACTTCCACTCCCATCTCTGTTATCTGAGTAGCTGACTACCCTTTATGTGTCAAGGTTTTATCTGCTCCTGGTATTTCAAGAGTTCTGAGCTGCATGTGGCAGGAAACAGCATTTTGTCTTACAACACTATTCGGGTTGTGACACAAGGCACCTTGACCTAATTCATGAAAACATGATACCATTTTGAACTGAAGTCTGCTATAGAAAGTAATTGTCCTCTGAAACACATCTCAGACAATGTGGATACCAACTTAATTTTTCTCCTTCACTACTGTTATTTATGAGGCAAAGGCAAGGAGAAGAGAAATGTTTTAAGATGAAAGGTGAAATGTTCTATTGTGGAGTATGTTTTATGAGGAGGAGAAAGAAATATATAATTTCTGACTCTGAGTTTGCATAGGCTCCAGATATCTTTTAAGTTACTATCTCAACACATTATTTAAGGCTCTGTTCTCTGGGATCTTGAAATCCTAGTTTATTTTTGATATAAAGCCATATCACTCACAGGGTAAACTCTCCCCTAACAATCACCAAGCCAAGGACATATTTTTTTCCTGTGCCTCCTCAAGGTTAAAGTGTTCAGTTTACTCAGAATGTGTCTAATGAATATATCTTATAAAGTATTACTTTAATGATTTTTGCACTTATGTTATTTTCCACTGGTTTCTTTAACAGTGGAGCCCTTCTTGGCTATAGCTTAGGCTCTAGAGTAAGGACCATGAGTAGAATGGGGGATTTAACAATAAATGTGAGGACTTACATGGGGGAAGCACTTTCAGGAAATTCTTCCAATAAACCTGGTTTGAGCAGTGAATGGTCATGGACACTGGCCCCAGATTCTGCCTCAAGCCTCCAAATTGCTCAGGCGAGGTAACTTACAGGGATGGTGGTAAATATAAGCAGAGTTGTTAAGAATTTGAGAAGTTCTCTGGCTGAGAAAGTTCCCTTTCTTTCTCTCTTTTCCTAAATGAGGGGAGTCCTGAACTGACCCTGAAAAGAACAGAGGGTTTAGACTGGCACATTTCAGAAGACTAAGGCCTTGGAGGGGCCAGAGAGTGTTTTAAACAGGCCAGTGAGCACAGAATGGAAAAAGGGTGGGAGGTAGAGGAAGGGAAAGGGGGGAATCTGGAGGGGCAGAAATGACAGAAGAGGGCTTTAAGTTGCAAGGCCACATAAGTAAGAGATACTGCCAGACCCCATTCTCGAGGCTGCACCTTAAAAATAACAGGCATGGATTATACTTAAAGCCTCCTCTTAACTGTAATACTCATTTCTCAAACCAAAAGTTGGCATCAGCTGAAGCCGAAAGAAACCAGTGGTTCTTTTGATATCCAGAGCACCAAGCTAAGGGGCATTTGGGGCTGCTTTCTTCCTCCTCAGCTGGGGTTCCTCAGCTCAGCCCCCTTGATGTCTGGGGGTGAGTAATTCTTTGTTGCGAAGAGGATTGTCCTGCGCATTGTTGGTCTCTACCTACCAGATGACACTAACCAACACCCTCAGCTGTGACAACCAAAAAGTCTCCAGATATTTACAAATATTCTCTGAGAGGCAGAGTGCCCACTGGTGGAGGCCAGTATGGAGACAAAAATCACACAGCCCCAAGCTCTTGTTTCACTCAGAATATTCTAGAATATGATTCTAGATCTCACTCTTGGTCTCTCTGAACAACATATCTTAAACCTGAATAATGATTCTCATGCAACATGAGGCTGTTATTGCTTGCTGAGTCCACCACTTGGACTCCCATTTGTAGATTTTAAATTTCTCTGTAAATGGAAAATTCTTTGACAATTATGCATAGAGCATGAAGGTGTCGGGCATTTGAGAAGAGTTCACATAAGGATTTCCAACAGACCTGATTTTAAATTCTCTTTCTGCCATGTAGTAGCTGGGTGAACTTGAACAACTTACTTTGTCTCTTTGAGCCTCCTTTCTTATTGATGAATCATGGTTTTAAAAACTAACACCCATTTCAATGAGGCATTTGAGGAGAGTTATTGCATATTCAGTGATTTCCACATAGCAGGTTCTCAAAGAATAAACAGCAACAATTATCATCATATTGCTGAGCAAGATGGTGTATTCGGGTGGGCAAAAAAAGTTCATTCAGATTTTCCATAACAGCGTTTGGAAAACACTGGCCAAATTAACTTTTTGGCCAACCCAATATTTGGGATAGTAGTTAAGGTTGATATGAACATGGACAGACTTCATACCTGAGCTAGAGAAGAGGGATTGAAGCTGTCTCACTGGTTCGATTTATTATTAAAACGTATTATTGTAGACCCAATGTCTTATCAGCAGTAGGTGCAAGGGCAAAACACAAAGAAACACAAGCCCGGTCCATGCTCTCCAGGAGTGTCACAAAGCCACGGGTCTCTGCCAAGTGAACAGGGCAGGTATTAGGCATCTTAGGTCTCAGAGGAGGCCAGGATGAGTTACACCTTTGAGCCCTTCAGGTAAGCAAGGAAGAGTAAAGCACAGCACTTCAGGTGCAAGAAGGAAAGTGTCAGGTATCTTTGGGGAAGGCAGGAGAGGTGAGCAGCTTTGTTTGACTGGGCCAGAGGAAAAGCAGCGGAGGATGTCTGGGGCCTGCCTGCAGGCCGGTGGACTTGTGATGCACTGTAGTTCTTAGCCCTTGCTGCGTGAGGCTCAGTGAGGGTCGTAAGCTCAGGCCCAGAGAAAGCCCAGAAACTGAGGAGCCAGTCGGAGACATAACGTCAGTGCAATGCCAATGCATATGTAATCACCATTCAAATTACAGAGGTTTAAAAACTCACTTTTATCTTATGACTGAATATTAATAAGGTACTGGAAGTTTGAATTCCTACAACATTACTGGATTTCAGCTTGCCCTTTCCTCATTTCATCTTAGCTAATATTTTCTTCTGTGATATTCATTTTCTTTTTAATCGCAGTGTAGGATTATTGAGAACTTACCGTCTTTAGCACTTCATTTTACAGCATAGAAAATGCAACTTCATTTCTTTCATAATATATTTTTAAAGAGCAATAATGAATCTTTTGGAATTTTTAACTGGCTGTTTAATGGTAGAGTTACCTTGAGCTCTAAACTCTTCTAGACAATCAATAATTGTTCTATAAAAATGCAAGAATATTCATTATTGCTGATACTCTCATCCTCCTAGCTGCATGATTCAATTTGTTTAAAATATTCCTTGTCTTACACATGAGGCTGGGAATAAATAGGACAAGGAAGTGCTAAATTAATGATCACCTCATTTCAGAACCGTCAGAATCTTCTATTTTCCTGAATGTATTTTTAAGATTGGATAAGAGCACTGATTCCTATGTGACTAGAGACACAAGAGAGGCTTTGGGAGATCAAAGAAAAGCTTGCCCTGCAGGATCAGGAGAGGGTGTGTGTGTGTGTGTGTGTGTGTGTGT